>CAXIVM010002644.1:0-18856 GCA_964035705.1 Porites rus | reverse complement strand
GTATACATCCGTATAGGACTGGAAGATGTATGGAATGGATCCCGCCCCTGAAAAACCACTGCACCATAGCCAAAGATCGGAAAGCAGACACGACCTGTTTGGGACTTGAAGATTGACCAAACCACTGACCCTTCAAGCATCTTGGAATCACCTATTGTCAGGATCGTTCGGGCGAACCCTTGATGCCCTTGGGAGATTTTGACCTCTTCTTAGGCAGAGGATGTGGCGAACATCATGGGGTTGGGATTTTTGAATGTTGCTAGTTGTTGGGGAGTGTGTGATTTTGGCTGGGCCTCCACAAGATTAACTGACTAGCTGCTAGCTTCAATGTTGTTCAATAGCGACAGCTGAAATAATCCTGTATCTAGTGGCCTATAGTCGGGCACGCCCAAAGAATCTCACTACTGGCGCTACTGGCATCTTTGCATCTTTAGGACATGTTGGAGAAGGCCTCCTTTTGCCATGCACCTGCCCTGAGCTCAGTGCCACGAATACCTGGAGATTTGCGAAATATTATGCATTTCAATAATCTGAATCTAGAACACCTTGGCTTTGCATGCCACAAGACAGAAAATGTATTTTGTTGATCTTGTCTACAAACTCCGTGCAGTGATGAATGAATCATGGAACTCCCTGGCTGATGCTGGTTAGTTGCCGTGGATGCACGACTCAGAACTGATTTGAGGGAAAGTCTACAGAACACATGCTAGGAAACCCATAGGTTGTTTGGGGTGAAACCAATAGAGATGTCTCCCTCAAACCAATCCAATGAACGTTTGGAGCCCAAGACGTGTTGTTCTCGTTGTTAACCATTGCTCAGGCGCATGCCACTTGCTCGGCGGTCTCTTGGTGAGAAGGTGTTGTTCTGTTCACCCGGTTCCAACTGATCCCGTGGGGTTGGCGACCGATGCGACCCATGGGAGGCCAGGGCGAGAGGCCGACCGACATGACCTTCGTGTTGATAGGAAGTTCAACCATACTTGGTCCGATTGGTGGTCCAAAAAGGAGGTTATTGAGGTTCTATAGGTGAGTAGTGGGAGGCATGGGCTCGCACTATGGGATTTTCTGGGCTCACCATGGGTGAGAATCGCTGAATACAGTAGCCTGTGGATGATTCAGTTTCAACGCACGCCAAGGTTGCAAAGACTTGCTTTAGTACTTAGAAGCTCACATCCATAGTGCTTTGAAGATTGCTTGTTCAAAGGCGCGGCCTTCAAGCAGCCTTCAGCTGACGAAACGAACTCCAACCCTCTCACCGTCGCCGTGTGGATCCAGGAGATTCCCAGTGCTGAACTGCAGAAGTTTGATCTCCACCCACCGCAAGCCGAGAAGGTGCGCTAAAAAGACCCCGTACCGCGGTGTACCGCGGTGTACGCCTTGCGGCAAGTAGAAGGAAGAAAGAAAAAAAGCCCGTACCGCGGTGTACCGCGGTGTACGCCTTGCGGCAAGTAGAAGGAAGAAAGAATTATACTAGGTACAGATGACATTGTGAGTTGTGCAACGACCTCCAAATCACCACCTTTCCTATGTCATTTGTCCACGGTCTCCAAAAAGAGAGGACAGAAATGTAAAAAAGCAAAACGCATCTCATTTGTTCAAATCCTCAGAATCTCGGATTCCAAGGTGGCCCAAGCCCTACAGAGTCCATGACAAGAACCAAATCGCTCATGTGGTTGTGAATAGGTCAGAGTCCCATCTCATGTATCCGCAACCTATAATGCCGGGATTGACAAACAGGTAGTGGTTGCATGAGATAAGACCTGCAGATTTGATTCCAGAAAAGGATTCGAACTCCAGATATGTGTATATATTTATGCACGGTGTGTATACAAAGTTCTCACATGTCAATGTTAGAAGGACGAGAATGAAGGGAGGATGAGAATGTCATGTTATGCACGGTGTGTTATTCTCGTTTTGTGAGGATGAGAATGAAGGGAGTCCCATATCATCTTTTCTTTTTGGGTTCATACCACCCATATACCATTCAAAAAATTCAAAAGAAACATGCATCTCATGTGTTCCCGGCATTTGTCACCTTCTCAAGGTATGTATCTCATGTGCATACGGTGCGTTCCAAAACTGACCATAAAGTCCTGTGTGATTTGCCCCTAGTATAGAATGAATTAGATACTTGTAATAGACACATATGTTTTTTCCCGCCAAAAAAAGGGATTTGTCCTGAGAATCCGTCGCTGGCCTTGCTGCTATGCTGCTTCGCCAGGCTTTGATGGGCTTCATGTACCTGCAAGTGGCGCGGCGCGACCGGAACCTCATGCGCGAGCCCCTTGGGATGCGACGTCCGGTTCCACGGCCGGGTCTGAACGGAGTCCGTGGAGTTGGTTGAGTTCGGCCTGGCGCCGACTCTGTAGAGGACCACATGGAGCCTGACCCTGAAGTGGTACTCGCAGATAAGAAGCGATAAGACTAGTCTACAAGGGTCGACTGTTCAGGGTCTATGTGAGTTTGCAGGGGGTAACGTTGTACCTTTTGTGTGGATTGGGGATGCTCCACTAAACTGACAACGGGTTCAAAAAGCTGGCCCTAGATGTTCCGGCAAAACTGAGGGAGTCAGGTTAGAGCAAACCAGGTCGTCGGGGATCACATTGGAGATCTCGGAGAAAACGGCTAGACAGGCAGAAAAATGGGTGGATGCTGCGAGCATGTAAGCGAGCTTTCTGGTTGCTGATAGTTACTTTCAAGCTCTTTTGAAGTTGATATGAAACATCATGAGCCAAGGATCCTTTCTGGTGCGCATTTGGTGCTGATGAATCTTGGCTTCGCTTGAGCAAGAAACCTTCACATGCTGTTCTTCGCATCGGACGTCATAGGATGCATGTATCTTTCCAGCAAAGCCGAGGAAAGACTTGCTGGACGGCAAGGATGGTCCCATCTCCGCCTATCGCATGCTGGAACATTGGCCTGGCGCCTATCGCAGGGCCTCCTCCCACAGGACCAGTGTGACCAGGGCACGGCGTCGTTCTGAGGGACTGTCAGACAGGGTGTTGTGGTCGATAGACAGCTTTGTTGTTTTGCAAAATTGATCTGCAAATGCCATCATCAGATAGCATTACAGTATATCATCAGTACCCTCGTCCACCCCCTCCTCCTCAGCAGCACCAACAGTGCTACAAGTTTGCCCAAGTTAGTGACCCTTTGCGTAAGATTCTATTCCCAGCCATGATGCAGCTGCCTCTCGTTGCATTTCTCATCGTTTCTCCGTAGCATTTGAGTCAAAGGTATCCACACAGTATTTTTGCCTCAATCAAGCACCAAGAGAGGCGGGTTATATGACCGTAAATAGGGCACCCGTCACCATGACAATAGTCCATGGGAATAGTCCATGTTGGCACCTCTCCAGTTCGGCACCTCAGCCGGCTGTGTAGTATACGGCATCCCAGGAGCGATTTCCAGCAGTACGGCATCCCTCAGGGCGAAGTGCTCCACACCATCTTACTGGGGCGCATCGGTGACCTGGAGGAAAAATGGAGAGGCCTCACGCGTCGCAAGCGACGCGGGGCTTTCGTACTAAACGGTGAGGCCTTGGGACTAGATGGAATTGATGGAATGCATGGGAAATCTAGGCATTGGGTTGGAGCTTAGAATGATGTTGGACCATTGCCCCGAAGATTTGTCGAGAAAACGTTGTTTTTCAGCCATGCCATTCACCCATTCACCCATTACACTGGTTTCACCCAGTCTAGCTGCCGCAAGGCTCAGTTCTTAAATCATGAGGTTCACATCTCCGCCATGACCCACAGCCACGTAACATGAAGGCGAACTCGCCCAGTGACATCGGCAGATCTGACGCATTCATGTTACATCGCTCGCGGGCCATGAATTGTACGTTCTAGTCATAGCCCCGCAAAAGAGCGTCCATGGGGGGCCCTGGAACAAACATGGAGGGCCCTGGAACCAACATGGAGGTGGAGTTCACCCATGGAAGTTGGTCTTCGGATTTCATGGTCTTCCGAACGAAAGGGGCCATGCCATCCACGTTCGCTTCCATGTGAATTGGGAGGTCCGTCTCATCCCAAGCGATCCAGAAAGCTCATCTTCTGCGACCTTCATCAGAGTTCAGCCTCTGAAGAGGCGTGTTCTTCGGCTTCATCCGAGCTTGTGTGGTTCCACAAGCACCACTGGTGGTCTTCCACCAGGTGTCACAAGTTGTCCCAAACAAAAATCTTACATTCTTACTCAAGGGCTTTGCCAATGTCGGATGGCTTCAATGACCCGGGCATCCACTCACTGACCCCTTTGTTTAACTCTTGCAAGACTCCCCATGAAACGAACATTCGTGGCACAACCACAAATCTCAGGAAAGACCACGTGGCTCCAGTAACTTGGCTGATCTTGGGATGCTTCGTTTTCCTGGAAGCTTCCCAAACATCGCATCAAATGCATTTGTACGTGGATTTTGAGGTTCTTGGCCCCGAAAAGATCGTTTCCACTTGAAGATGGGAGAGCTTTAGAAGGACAAGAGAGGTGTTTCAGTTTTGTTTTGTAGCCGCAGATGGGCAAGATCAGGCTCCACATGTCCCACTGACACTAGGCCATGCATAGATGAAGCATCCTAATGTGCTAAGCATTGTCACTGACCCTGCACTCATCGCCTTCTTGGTTGCCTGCTGCCGTGAGGTTCGAAGGCAATGGAGTCAATGGCGTGACTTCGATGAAATAGGAGTACTTTCAAACTGAGCTTTAAGGCTTTTAAGTATACGGGATGGGCCGGGGAGAGTCGATACCAATCATCATGTCAAGGCCGAAGTCGGCGGCTTTTAGAGCTCTCGACCCCCAGCCATGTGACGTGTTGCGGAGAAAATCCCGCCTACCAGATACATGCGGTCTCAGCGTTTCATGGCAGTAAACTACTTCCGCTCCTTCAAAGATTGGACATGTACCACGAGGAGCGCAGTATGGTAGATCAAAGCTGGACAAGTGTGAAGACGCCTAAGCATCTCACCCTTTGGCAGCAGGCTATTTCAGTGAAAAGAAAGATGTGACACATATATGCATACCAGGACCCTCCAAGGGGTGCCCTGTCTGGAAGCCTATAGGTAGTGTGAGGTAGTCCATTGGACACCCCTTGGAGGGTCCAGGTACGAGTGTTCGTACGTTAATGCTATAAGTTATTTATATAATATATCACACTAGGCTACAACAGTGTAAAGGAGTCACGTCAGGCAAGTGAGCCAAATAGTTTAGTGTTGGTAGCTCGGGCCTTTGTTCACGAGTGAGAAGTCATCCTCCAAGTGATACTGTTGATGGACAAAATCCTGCACCACTTCGCGCACGGTTTTCTTGCTGCCCTCATTCTCCCTCGTTAACATTGGGGCCACCACAGTGAGAATATAAAAGCAAGTTGAAGGTCCAAAATCCTGCACCACCTCCTCAGAGTGGTCGCGCCAACATTGAATGAGGGGGCGCGGAGGTTGCTATGCGACCCTTCCACGGTAAAGTGGTGAGGTGGTGCAGGATTTCGTCCATCAACAGTACCTCAGATGGTCTCCTTCTTCTTCCACATGTGCGACTACCTCGAGTACAAGGTCACCAGCCGCAACATAGGACCGGCTGAGCCTCCCACGGTCCAGATTGTTTGTTAGCGCGGAGCATCCTGGGAATCCTGAGTGTTTCAGGTTTGGCCAGTTAGCCAAGATGAGCTTGGAAAAAGAGATTGGTTTTGCACCTGGGGGAACATCATAGTTTTCCCCTGTCATGTTGAACTCGTGGTTTTCCCACATCAACTGGCACTGAGATTTTACCGATCTTATTCCCTTGTGTGTTGTAGAAGTTTGTTTCGGGAGAGCTTTCGGACATTGTGACATTGTTTGATATTGTTTGATTGTTGAAATGCAGTGCGCCTCTCCCCTAGGCAGGCTTGTTGGCGGAAACAGCCAGTGTTAACCAGTGAAGTTGCAAAAGCAGAGATGTACTCATTCATATGTGCCCACACATCCACGATGCACATTCAAGTGAAAGACGGAAAGAAGTGGAATGCCTGTGTACACCAATCGCAGACATCCGCAGCTGAAGCAAGTGCAGCCATGCCTGCGAGGACCCTTGGGCACTTCAAAGTACACCGACCGAGCTCCTCTTCTCATTCAGCTTCCAGTGTCAATGGACAAGCAGGACCCTGATGTCTTTTCTCCAAGTTCGTAATCCAAGTGCATTTAGACTGCACAAAGAACGTCTCCAAGTTCACGACCGATTTGCATTTGATTGCGCAAGTGTACGATTCATCAGCAAAAACAACGCGCTGAGCCAGATGGTGTGAATCGCATGATGGGATTCAAGTATATAATCATTTTGTGTTTCCGCATGTGCATTTCCTTCATGCACACCTGCTCGGCCCCCGCCTGGAACGTGTTTTCCTTTGCAGAGCTCGCCCCATTCCCGTTTCCGACACGAAGCAGGAATGTCCCTTGATGTGCAACATCACGTCAGGTGGGATGCTCGCTCCGTCGGACCACGGGACGTCGTCCGACCGTGTTTGGGTCCAACGGAGACGATGATTTGACGGGTCTCCCCCTGGACCAATTAGCTGCCTTCTCACCCTGGATTGAGAAACGTGATTTGGGGAACGCACCAGCCCGGACAACACCAGCCATCGATCTGTTGTGCAATACATGTCCCATAAAGGCATCTCCATTGAGATGGCTAATGACAGAGCCCGTTGGACAGCGCTCACAGATGATTGGCTCCAACACCATGGCCTTAATACCAAGCGCGCCCACATGAATATATTCCTTGCTTCAGCTGATTCGTACTTGTGGCATAGATGCTGTTGCAGGGTTCGTTTCACGGGCAGCAAGTGGTTTTTGGGTGAATTGCTCCGAGGGACCTTCGAACTGGACCGTGTGCTGGGCTGGAGGATCTACCCAACGACCTGGGTCACCGGATGGATCCGACCGACCTTTCATCTTCGCATGTTCATTGATTCTACCACAGAAGATCCTGCACGTTCGCTAAGCTAGCTTCATGCATTTTTTGGATGCACTTCCTGTGTATGCTGACGGTTGTTTCCACGCCAAAGTTGTAGTACACGTGGAAGTATCTTCTCTACCTGTAAAGTGGTTCCACCGGATGAAGCTGCTAGCCGATGAGCTGGGCGGTTGAGATGGCTGGGCCACAGTTTCGCCTTCAGCCTATCTGAACTTTGCAGATGGCGATGGAGAGAGAGAGAGAGAGGGTGCATTTTGGAGTGTATGTTCTTTGTTTTTGTTGTAGAGCGATTTGGTGTAGCTATAACTGCTGTATGTGTTTTGTCCTATTATTAGCGGCGTTTGGGTATTCTTCCGTGTTTGTGGGGCCACTGATTAGCTGCAAAGGGTCTATATCACAGCAGGCTTTGGGGATCTTCAATGGACCAAAGTTCTTCACAACCCTGTTTTGTGAGCAACTCCTGGACTTGGGGATTGAAAGGGGTTGAAAGGAAAGGAATCACCTGAAAGTTGAAAGGATGGGTGAACAGGAGCCACCCGGAAGTTCCTAAACAAGATTGTCTCGACATCGGATTTCGGGTGTTCTCTTCGGGATCCTTCAACCGTATCACTTCGTTGTTTCGATGCTTCTCTCGATGATGTGACTGGTGCAGGTGCCAGCCAAACTGTGCTGCCTTACCGAGCGATGACGAGCACAGGCGCGGTAGACCGACCGAGGTGCTGAGCACCAGCCCTACTGGGGGGCTACGCTGGGAAGAGCTGGCACAGGAAGAAGCTGTGACCCTCGCAAAAAAAAAACCGTTCTGACCCACCCCAGACCATCCATGGGAGTGGAATACAGTAGTTACATATACCGTATACCATTTACCCCATTGAACCTTAAGAGAAAGATAAAGTGACTCTTCCACTCCCATGGATGGTCTGACCCACTGACCACCAATCCACCTTCAGTCGAAAGTAAGGGCAGTGGCACAAACGGATTTGGAACTCGTAGAACTCATGCATTTTGATGCTCCCCTAGGGCTGCAAGGACCTTCTGAGAAGGTGTTTGGGGTGGGTTTGGAGGGTCCAAATACCTTCTGAGGATGTACTTGGAGCCCTAGGGTTCATTAAAAGGGGATTTGGATGATGTTTGAAATAGAACCGTCAGTAGGTGGACATACGAAATGTGCCCCCCAAAATCCAGGCAAACCAGTATAGTAGGTATAACCAGTTGTTCCAAAGACTAAAGCCGTAGACCTAGGAAGCCTGGTTTCTTATATTAATTTAGTAGATGGTGGTAACTGGGATCCATGGGGTTTCATATGTTCTCCAGTCTAAATTCCAGCCATGCCATCGCACAGGTTCCTGGCACCAGCTGCTGCGACGCTTGCGCAGGACGCGCGTGTAGCTGCGCGTGTTGAAGTGAAGATCTCTCCATCATGGAAGTAGAACATGGCCCCGTAGATCACCATTCCCCTCTACAAACAGGTGGTGAATTCCATGAACCATCTGAATGACTCGAGGAGGAGAACCGGTGCAGGGTTTGATCAATTCAGAAAGGGCGTGATAGGGACAGGAAGATTAGTTATGGTTACTTGCTCATGACTGACCACTGATGTCAATATGCTTGTGCTTGCAGCTTGTAGCAAGACATTGCACCTTGACCCTTTGACCCTTTTGGATGGACCGGCCGCATTGCGATGACCTAGCTGAGCATTCTTATATGAATTGATCCAGACCATTTGCTTTTGCCACGGTCCATTTTTGGTGGCCATGTGAATACCTAGACTACTATAGACCCTGAGTGGCCTCTACTTTCGACCAGCAACCACCCAAACTAAATTGTGGTTGTTTTTTGGAATCGAAGCAGGTTCACAAGATACCCATGCAGTGAAACCATGCCTCAGCTGCAGGATTTGAGTGCTGCTGTACGAAACGACTGGTGCAAAACATGACCTTTGCGCGGGTGATAGGGATGAGGGAAAGTGCACGGGCGGCTCGTGTGGCCGAGGTACGGATGTGTGTTGTGAGGCAGTTTCAGGTTCGTGGATTTGTTCCTCAAGGTCAAGGGGGTTATTGTATATCAATCAATTAATCAACCATCAACATGATCATGTTCGTTATCTTCCCTGCGGCTAAATTCCCTCTTGGGAATACTTTTGTACCTTTTCCAGGTGCCTTACGCAAATCCAAGGTTTCATCCAGGCAGATTGCAATCAAAAAAGATCAGTCTCAGTTAGAGCTCTACTCGCATCACTTCAGACACAAAGTGGATGGCGCTTCAACGTCGTTTTTCTAAATGCAAACATGGTGCTTTTCTCAGTCATTTTTGTGTGTTCATTAAGTTTGCCACGTATAGCAACTCACCCCGCTGTAGCATTTTCCAAACCCATTGAATATGTTCCATCAAAGTGCACATGCCAATCCACACCCCCAAGGCACGCGGACCGCGGACCGCAAAACGTCTCGCTTGAGATCCGATGCCAATTCCCGTGAATCATCACCGAATCGGCTGGAGACCGAGGCTTGAGCGATCCCCTTTTGGCAGCTTCTTTGACGCGACCCGTCGGCAGTGAAGGGAGGTGACCAAGAAAGAGACGCCCAGCACAAACCGGTTGTAGCTGGACGTTTCCAGCGGGGGTTGGCGCTGTCATTGCAAGATTGCAGGAACACAGTGCTTTGATCCCCTGCACAGTGCTTTGATGATCTCATGATGGTCCCGCGCATCGAAAATCTGGGCCACCTGGAGGCTGGCAGCGCTGTGGGCCGTCGTCTATCCTATTGCCGGATGGCCGAGCAGAGAGTTTGGTCGATCGGTGGGTGGGCAGCTCGGGTCCATTTTCTCAGTGGTTCTTCGGATGATTAGTTAGGAGGTCTGGTTGCATTGTATCCCCCCTAGAGCTAGAATCGTAAAGCCGAATTACAAGTCCAAAGATCTAGTACGTCTAGTAAACCCGGTCTTTTGCTTTTGTATCCTTTTGTATTACCAACTCCAGTCAAGTGAGGTCCCACTGACCAGGTACTATAGGATGCTATAGGATTGTAGCTATGGAGACCATGTTATGTAACATTCTGTATATAATACTGTATATCACCCGTACCCAAGTGACCGAGTGATACAACACCATCGTTTCTTGGTGGCCGTTCTGTCACGACACTGGAACCAGGTAGCACCCCAAGTCGTGTCCACCCTGTGAGTGCCCGAATTCGGTGTACAGCATGCTACAGCATGCTACAGCAGCTATGGCTATCGTTTAAGTGAAGGCGATCCAACAAGCTTTTGGTCACAATGGCGTTGTTGATGTCGGTCAAGTCACGTCCATGAAACATGGGGACATAGCCCGAAACAGACTCTGGGACATCAATGATAGGTTTGGTGGGATCTCATCAACCTGCACAACGTCCAGGTGACCTTTGTGACCCTACACCCCCTGGTCCTTAGTAGTGTAGGTTCAACCCTCCGGAGGGTTGTTCACACCATCTCATCTTCCCTCATCTTCCCACCACAGCGACATCCAAGGTGACCTTGTGTGGGGTCCCAGTGGATTCGCTCATCCGGCCGTACTCCGCCACCCTTTGGAACGCTCACCGGAGTGACATACGATGCCTCCTTGTTTGGTCAATCAGACATCATCAGACATCTAAAGGTGTAACATATGTTACAGTACAGACTTATGCTTATGTTACATAATCAGACGTCTAAAGGTGTAACAGTGTATCATGGTGTAGCATATCCAACATATGTTAAGATTTATAGTAAAAACAGGTTACAGTAAGACTTATATTTTGTTGAAAAGGGGTCACATATGTTTCACCATCCAGCTCAGGTGCCGCTCACACCGCTCTCTCGCATCGGAGGAGGCCAGGGGTGGCTACGGCGAAACCACACCAGCGTCGCTAGGGCGTTTGTGGATATTTGCAGATTGGTTGGTTGATGCTTTCAATTTGACCTTCAAATTGGACCTTTACTTTTTGCGGTTCAACAAAAATGATCGGCATCAGTTTCTCCGCTGCTTGGCGCAGCAAGTCTTTGAGCAAGTCTGCATCGCCAGGCGCGGAGAAGCTGGGCCATTCAATTGAACGGCTCCTTCGGGCGCGTTGGAGATGTTTTCTTAGTTTGTTGATCCTCTACGGCTATGTGTGGCTGAATAAACCTGTAACAGCGGACAATTTGTTTTTTTTTGTTACGTTTGTTTTATATAACTATGACTGTAGAGAAAAGGCTTGAAATCTAACCATCATCATCCAATAAAGGCCCTGAGAATGGGATATGCCCAAACCCTAAGTGAATAGATGTTCTGGGCACCCTATCCTCCAAGTTGGGCACCCCGACATGGAAATCCTAGCGGGACGACATCCCATTTTGTCACTCTTTCACGTGTAGCACGTGTGTTTCAGGCACATATCGCATGTTCCATGCTGATGCTGCGCTTATGAGTTCATTTGTGTTGATGTTTCCGAGGCTACTCCATTTGGCCTGGAAACTCGATGGGGGTATATGCTGGTGGGCCGGAATGGATTGCGGCAGGTGCAATCGACGTGATCTTGGGTCTTTGCCATGGCGTTACGTCAAGCTTTGCTGCATCTACGTGCCTGGCGCATTCGAATTAAAAAAACTAGGTCATCCGTTCCAAAACGCGGAATCAACACAGATCACCGCAGGGAACTGGAAAATGGCTCCTTCTGACAAACTGACTTTCCTTTTATAGGATGATGTCGCACTTCCGTGTTGAACTGGAGCGTACTTCCAATGAAGAATTTGCACGGGACATAACCATGACACCCCGACATTCTGCGAATCCATTCGTGAATGTACCGCCTCCAGGGAGCAGAGTCGATCATGGCGGCCGCGCGGCCGCGCGACTTCAGGTGGTGGGAGGCTGTGGTTTACCTTCGCAAGCTGGGCTTTCTCCTGCTGGAACTTCTCCCTGGCTCCAGGAGAGCCCAGACCAAAACGACAGCCGTATAGCGTCTCCGGTGGACAGATGTCGTTTTTTTGGGGGGAACATGTTAAGGCTCGTCAGTTGACAGATCGATGTTGGGCAGTTGGACGGATGTTTTCCAACCAAGTCGGACCTACTTCGGAGTGCTTTCCAACCCTGGCGGTGAGGTCTCGCGTGTGCTGTCACCGGTCCGGGGTCAGTCGGACCTACTTCGATCGGTTCGATCGCTTCGACGGCAGGACGCGGGTCTTGGTCTTCAGCGTGTGCTGTCTCTTGGCGCTCTATGCTCAAGAGGCCTACCGGTCCGGGGCCTAGGAGGTGGCACGCAGTTGACCCTCCCAACACACATGGTGGAACGGTGGAAGTGAGTTCACCCCCCTGTTGGTAAAGGAACATGGTTTTCTTGAAAAACTGGTGGCAGGGAGGGTAGCAGCTGGCATAGCAGGGGATCTCAAGCTGGAGCCCTGCCACCATGTAGCGAAAGACCTCCCAGGTAGGCCCTGCGCATCCACGGACCCACCTGTCATCTGGTGGCCTGTCCTGGGCCATCAAGGGCCATCAAGGTTGGATTCCATAAGACACCACTGGTATAACCAGACCCCCAGTGTGGTGAATCTGTTGGACATGAGGATATCAAGTAGATTCCAAAGCCAACTCTTTCAGATCTAGATCATCTTTGTATCAGATTTAGAGGTAAAGTACTTGGACAGATTGCCGATGTGATCTCTTTGCATCCGAAGTAACCAAAAGGTAATGAGTCTGGTAGACGAAGTCTTCAGTCTTTACTATAGTTTGGGTTTGCCCTATTACCTGTATAACTGTATAACAGTCAGTAAACAACTAATTCTCAATCAACTATCACTATTGTTGAACAAGACCTTTAGTAACCATCATCGTCCACTCTTACTGATAATAGGATAGACTTATATAGTGTGCTTCTTGTTTGAAAGGCATATAACTGAGCCAAAAACCCACAACCCGCACCCGAGGCCATCACTTGTCTTTGCTGATAAGAGGAGTGACGACACGGCTGTGGCTCAAAATGTGCCCTATAGGACCCGCAGGTGGCATGATCTATTTTCTCCTAAGGGTCCAGGATCATCCTGAAGATGTCCTTTGCCCCCAGAGACCATTCTCTGGAAGTACTTTCACCTCCAAGACCATCCTCAGGAGGTGCCTGGACCCTATGGGTTCATTTCTGATCCCAATGTGTATAGCTATTCCAGCCCCATAGATGGTCTGGGATTGAACAGGGGGCTTTTGCAGAGCGCATGACAGTTTGGAGTGAGAATGACCCCATTGTGACCACTTCAACGATATCAGTTGCATGTCGTGCCCAAATCAACGCCTTGTTGCCTCAACTTTGCGCACTTTCTGGACGAGGGTTAAAGTTTAAAGCCCAAAAAGCTGCCTTAAAAAACCGTCCAAGACACCTTTATAAACCTCCATGACGAGCCTGGAAACAGCACTTGTCAAACTGCCCAAATTGGGGATCGACGTTGTTTTTCACAAGACCCTGACAACTTGGCCAACGTCGACCCAAAGCCTGTGGCAACAGCCTGATCATAATTGAGCCCCTTGGAGTGAATCTGAGCCCCTCGGAGTGAATCTGAGCCCCTCGGAGTGAATCTGAGCCCCTCGGAGTGAATTCTGGGCCCCTCGGAGTGAGATCCTGATGCAAAAACACTTCAAAACCTCACAGCCATCCTGGCCATCCTTGGTGCGTGGCGTACGTAAGCGCCAAAGCCGTCCGCTTTGGGTCGCCACCACGAGGGATGACGGGCGGAGATGGCTGGGTGCTTTGGTTTTACCAGAAAGGCTTTCGGAGAACTTGAGAGTTACGAACGAAAGGCTCTGAATTGACGAAAACGGCATCTTGAACTTCCACGGCTCTGTACAGAAAGAGGTCGATGTAGAAACATGTTGGTGCTCTTCGGTTTTGTTTCACTTTTCTCGCCACAACTGGAACTGGACTCCAGGTATCAGCTGTGGTGCGTGCTGGCGCCGGGCCTGACGTTGCTGCTCATCTTGGAGACAGAAGCTGAGAGGAGCTGGGTACCAGATGGGGTAGGTGTGAAGCTGACGAAGCAGCGCATGAAAACGGCTCAGTTCGTTTCTTCAACCGGCCAACGAACAGACCTATTCATGGATCTATTCTATGATGATCTATCTTCCCAAAAAGATCAAAAAGAGCCAATTTGATGATTCTGCCAGTGTGTCTCTGAGAGGAACCTTTGTCTTTAGGAAGGAGTTGTCGAAGTTACATTGGTTTGTCACCAATGCTTTGCCATCCCTGGGTGACAAGAGTTTTCCATGACTGCTCGGAGTCTTGACATAAGTCACTTGATCATTAGTTGCCGTGCCACTGCGATTGTGATTTTGGTTTTGGCTCCCTGTCTTTCGGGTGGCTTCGGCCAGGATGTCCACTTCGATGTGGACGGCAATGGCAAGGATCCTCGAGTCGTTCGATGTTCTTCCCTGCTGGTGAATCCAGCTTCACTGAAAGCGCATCGGCGCATCGCTTGTAGGTGAGGAATAATTCTTGATAGGTGTTGTGATTTGCATGGGCAGGCCTTTTTGAGCCATACATACTGTTATTTTCGATATCCTCCGACCTGGCAGCCAGGTTTTGCAACACCGTCACAATCCATCATACCTGGAAGATGGACATGCCCCTTGAGGAATTGGCATTGTCATGTCTAGGTCTAGGGTGGAGTTAGAGGGTTCAACTGGGTTCCACTACCTTGCGACATCTTGCATCCAGAAAAATACGCAGAGCTGCTCAGGTGGTCTTCTGCTTTGTGAGCCACGTCCTTTTCATCTTAGTGCCTTGGATGCGTCCGTTTTTGCAGGAGAAGTCGCTCAAAAAAGCATTTATTAGTGTCTAAGACTCCAAGAAGCAGGATCAAGCAGGATCCGTTGCTTTTTGTGGAAGACTTCACCAACTTCGAGTTACAACTTATGCCAGATGATGCACATATGTGCTTTCTTCTCCAAGTCAGAGGGTGTTTTGGTTCTTTTCGGGCTTTTGCTGCATTGTTCGACCAAGACGACCTTCCAGCACTTGCCTCCAGCATCATTCTGAGATCCATGTTTGGTTCAGGCGACCAGGCACGACCATCATGACACCCTGTGTTTTTCCATCCAGGTGTAGGGGTCGTTGTAGGCCATCTTGACCTGAGTGACGTCGCTCCAAAACCTCAGGTTTGGATTTTCCACTTCTTCCAGAATCCTTTGCCCGGTTGCCTGGAAGATGGTGGTGAGCTGTGATTGTTTCGGGCTGAAAAACATCATCGGTGTCCTTCTGAGAATTCTTGGCGCGGGGAGTCAGACAAATCTGGAGGAGTTGGGTTTCTCCACAATCAGAAGGAGTGAAGTTCCATCATTTTCAGGTCCCCTATGTTCCAGTGTTAGGGTAATTGGGCCCTGAATTTCCCTGGTCCTTTTCTCGGAGCTGATGGCTGAGGCGCCGCATGGTCATGTGGCTGGCCACATGCACGCCCAGTGCTGATAAAGGCAGCTTTGTCATGCTGAGTGGGCTGATCGCCGACCTAGGATTTAAGTCAAGAATCCATAATATAGAGGAAGTTATAGAGGATATACAGTGTTTGCATTGCTCAATGTATTTGAGAGGTCGCTACGTTACAAGTACGGTGATCCAGTGTGTTGCACAGTTTTCTAGCCAATGCACTTATGGATGGATGCTAGGACGAAGCTCGACTTCAGAGCCTGGCTGTCGCAAAAGTCATACACAGCTTCGCATTTTAGGGGACCATGTTTCATGTCTAGAGTCTATGTCAGCGACCAGTAGAGCACATGATCTCATTCAAAAGGTGGCTCAGTGGTTCACATGTTCTTTGGGACTGGAGGCCAGGAGCAGTTGTTCGACTGGGCCCAGTCGATTCAAGACGGCACCGGGCAGGGTGGTACCTACGGAACTTGATTTGGCTGGCACGAAGCTGGCGCGACAGCAGCATGGAGACCTGATGCACTGGGATTTGTTTTAAGGCTTTGACCCAACGAAGGACCTCCTTAAATGCACTCCGCTGAAGACTCACATGGACCTTGAAAACTGCAGGTTGAGTTTTTGGGCTACAAAGCGTCATCCAAAAAAGTGTGTCAAAAGGATCAAACAGAATCCAAAGCAAACACATGCTGAGAGTGCAACAATTAAAAGGCGGCTTCACTAGCATCATTACTTGTGAAGTCGGTGTTTGTAGTTGTATTTTTGAGCTATGGTGGAGAGACGGGTGTGGTACCGGAAAACCATTTGCATTGGGTTAGCAGTAGGTGCACAACTCCCCTCATGTCTCTTAGGCGTGAACCATGTTTGGGGGGTTGCGCCATCTGCTCTCAACCCACTATGCTCTTCTAGTCACGAAAGGTAGCTTGAGCTACCTGAGTTCTCCTTGCTTTAGCAAAAATGTATTACAATCAGGAGTTGGGATTGTGCATTGAATTTGGTCCTGTAAGAGTTGATTCTGTTCGTCGGGGGGGGGGCCCCCCCCCCCCTGGATCAAATCCCCCCTGCGCCGGTTCACGCCGTCGTGGACTTCTACCAGGGTTACTTGTGATTGCCTGCTACCTTTCGTTCACCCCCTCCTCTCTCAAGTCCTTGTGTTTGCGAGATCCGGCTGTGGGTGCCATGGGATTGAAGTCGTGGAAGCTTGCTATGTAATGTATTGAGGGTTGATACAAGCAGTAAGAGGTTCAACATAACATCCCGGACTCTGACCCTTGTAATGCCGGTGTTTTTGGTAAATGCACCAACATCATGAACATGTCGACCACATCCAAAGAAATGCTATGTTCCCGGCAAAGGGAAACCTTGGTTTTATACAGGATATGTTGAAACGACTAACATAGGCAAAACAACAAGGTTAAAGTCAATGTGTTTTTCCCAGTGACAGTTTCAAGGCCAAACTATATAAAGGGCTTTATAATGCTTATTGTATAGTTGGTGTATGTCCCTTTCCAGCTCATTCTTATATTCTTCAATCCGTCTTTTGTTCAACCCCATCCGGCTTTCTGCTGGCTCCGGGCTCTCTCAGGTGAGGCCTCGAAGCCCTACCTGGCCTTCCACTCCTTACACGGCTTCATCTCGGTGGGAAGCGTGGGACGGGACGGCCTTCCCCACCTGGCAGGTGAGGGTTGTGAGATTTTATCGGAAACTGTCCTCTTCTCCTCTTCATTTCATGTTTATATGTTATCCCAATCGAGGGTTTTTTGATTCATTAAGAGTTGGTTCTTGTGGTCAACGGCATCAGGAGATACCGTTTTGTTGTGTCTACCTGGTGTCGGTGGAGCTCGCGCTGGTTGGGTGAACGACTGGTCTGGGTCATCTATGGATGGCAGGGCCCCAGTTTAGGAAGGTCACTGAACTCATCAGTGACGGTTAGTGGAATGAGTTCACCATTTGTTTGGCATTCGGATTGAACATGCTCATCCTTTCGAGCATGAGGGAGTCTAAGTCTAAGTCTTCATGGGTGCCCAGAGTCTTCGAAAAACTCTTTGGAGACTGAAGCAGTTTGGAACAGTGAGATGAAGCAGTTGAGCGTATAGTTGATCGCTTCTTTTTGGAACCATTTGAGGAACAGCTGAGGCCCAAAAAGGCTCAAGATGTGTTATGTTTTTTTTTATCAGTTGCAATTTGCAGTCGATTACATCACAAAACCTGACAAAAGTCCAGGCCCCGATGTTTTTGCGAAGCTCGTAGATGTGAGGTGAGCGGCATGGGCGGGGACAAGGCATGCTTTGTCGGTTTCGATGGGTTTCGTGGCTGGCAGCTGTGCGGCAGCTGTGGTGGGATGTTATTTTCACAGTCACAATCCAGTTGGGGTCATCCAAGGTGTGGATCATGAGGAATCCAGACTCCGCAGCTTGGGAGAGGAGGACCTTCCTTTCGTGGAATCCGCGGTTTTGATTCTTCACCGGACACAAACGGGATTTTCGGTGAGTGCATTGCTGAAATTGAAAAAAGGTCATGGAATCCAACCCAAACCCACTGGGAACATGCAAGAATTCTCCACTCCTTCATTCATGTGTCCGCTCCCAGTCTTTGAGATCTGAGAGGCCCATAGAATCGAATCCTTGCTGAATCAGTGAGAGAAGGCCCTCACTGATCTGAGAAGGCCCTCACTATCCTCAGAGAGCGCTTCCCGCGCCCGCCGCAGGCATGGGTGCCGCACTTGCCCCAGGGGGTGGGGGCACAGGGGTGTGGTCAATGCTGAGCAGGAACTGTATGACGTGTTTGGTGTGGTGGCTGTATATAAATAGATAGATAGATAGATAATAGATAGGTAGATAGATAGATAGGAATGTAGACGAGCCCCACTAAGAATGTATTGGATACCGTGCCACGTGCCACTACCTATTTGGGGACCACTACTATAGTTTGCAGTTGTTTTCAATTGAATTGCAGACCCAGAACTCATCAAGGACGACAGGGGCTAGAACAATTTTGCCACGCAAAATTATGATTGCAAGCTTTGATGTGGGCAGAATAGGTTTTAGCATATTTTAGGACAACCACATTGATAATCACGCTTGAGTATGCATTCAAGGCGTACCAATGAGGACTTGTCTGGGAGTTCTTTTTTGCTTGTGCCGACACTTACCTATACTCCCTAGTCGTGCAGTGGCATGTTCGAAACAATCAGCAGAGCATAGCAGAAATGCTATACTAGCTACACATGCTATAATGCTATACTAGCTTGCTGTGTGTTCTTGTTGATTTGGGCCGTGTTGTCCATGCCACCCTCTCAGTTTCCCTTCGTCATCTGAACTTTTCGTACCTGGTACCAGGTCACGAGCTGCCAGACGTCTTGTTGAACAATGACGAGTATCGCCTCAGGTGCCACTCGTCACGGGTCGTCGAAGAGGAACCCAACCCCTTTCCCAAACCGGAGGTTGACATCCCGGACATAAAAAGGGATCGCTTCATTTGACCCCGGGGTTGATTCCAGCAGGGTGTTCGGTTTTTATATATTCACC
>CAXIVM010002643.1:0-20727 GCA_964035705.1 Porites rus | reverse complement strand
ATCCAGGATGTCGTCAAGCCAGTCTTTAGACAGTTTCGAAGGGCGCAAATAAGGTATTTTTATGATTAATCCTACACACTTTTGGTAAGATTTTCTTAACATCTTTTTTTAAGCTTATTTCGCTAAGTTTAAATTTTGGGCTAGCCGCATCCAAGAAACGCCCAAAGAACCTTTAATTACATTTGATTAGTGGCATAATATCTTAAAAATATCGTCCAGATTTTTTTTCGAGAGTTTTTAAGCGCGCAAACATAAAAAAATGTTCATGTTTAATCCGAACCTTTTTTTTGTAACCTTTTAAATCAAACTTTGATTGGGCTTACTAAACCAGGTAGAAATTTTGGGTTGGGCGCGTCCCGAAAAAGCAGAAAACACCTTTCATGACATTGAAATAGTTGAAGAATGTATCCAGGATGTCGTCAAGCCAGTCTTTAGACAGTTTCGAAGGGCGCAAATAAGGTATTTTTATGATTAATCCTACACACTTTTGGTAAGATTTTCTTAACATCTTTTTTTAAGCTTATTTCGCTAAGTTTAAATTTTGGGCTAGCCGCATCCAAGAAACGCCCAAAGAACCTTTAATTACATTTGATTAGTGGCATAATATCTTAAAAATATCGTCCAGATTTTTTTTCGAGAGTTTTTAAGCGCGCAAACATAAAAAAATGTTCATGTTTAATCCGAACCTTTTTTTTGTAACCTTTTAAATCAAACTTTGATTGGGCTTACTAAACCAGGTAGAAATTTTGGGTTGGGCGCGTCCCGAAAAAGCAGAAAACACCTTTCATGACATTGAAATAGTTGAAGAATGTATCCAGGATGTCGTCAAGCCAGTCTTTAGACAGTTTCGAAGGGCGCAAATAAGGTATTTTTATGATTAATCCTACACACTTTTGGTAAGATTTTCTTAACATCTTTTTTTAAGCTTATTTCGCTAAGTTTAAATTTTGGGCTAGCCGCATCCAAGAAACGCCCAAAGAACCTTTAATTACATTTGATTAGTGGCATAATATCTTAAAAATATCGTCCAGATTTTTTTTCGAGAGTTTTTAAGCGCGCAAACATAAAAAAATGTTCATGTTTAATCCGAACCTTTTTTTTGTAACCTTTTAAATCAAACTTTGATTGGGCTTACTAAACCAGGTAGAAATTTTGGGTTGGGCGCGTCCCGAAAAAGCAGAAAACACCTTTCATGACATTGAAATAGTTGAAGAATGTATCCAGGATGTCGTCAAGCCAGTCTTTAGACAGTTTCGAAGGGCGCAAATAAGGTATTTTTATGATTAATCCTACACACTTTTGGTAAGATTTTCTTAACATCTTTTTTTAAGCTTATTTCGCTAAGTTTAAATTTTGGGCTAGCCGCATCCAAGAAACGCCCAAAGAACCTTTAATTACATTTGATTAGTGGCATAATATCTTAAAAATATCGTCCAGATTTTTTTTCGAGAGTTTTTAAGCGCGCAAACATAAAAAAATGTTCATGTTTAATCCGAACCTTTTTTTTGTAACCTTTTAAATCAAACTTTGATTGGGCTTACTAAACCAGGTAGAAATTTTGGGTTGGGCGCGTCCCGAAAAAGCAGAAAACACCTTTCATGACATTGAAATAGTTGAAGAATGTATCCAGGATGTCGTCAAGCCAGTCTTTAGACAGTTTCGAAGGGCGCAAATAAGGTATTTTTATGATTAATCCTACACACTTTTGGTAAGATTTTCTTAACATCTTTTTTTAAGCTTATTTCGCTAAGTTTAAATTTTGGGCTAGCCGCATCCAAGAAACGCCCAAAGAACCTTTAATTACATTTGATTAGTGGCATAATATCTTAAAAATATCGTCCAGATTTTTTTTCGAGAGTTTTTAAGCGCGCAAACATAAAAAAATGTTCATGTTTAATCCGAACCTTTTTTTTGTAACCTTTTAAATCAAACTTTGATTGGGCTTACTAAACCAGGTAGAAATTTTGGGTTGGGCGCGTCCCGAAAAAGCAGAAAACACCTTTCATGACATTGAAATAGTTGAAGAATGTATCCAGGATGTCGTCAAGCCAGTCTTTAGACAGTTTCGAAGGGCGCAAATAAGGTATTTTTATGATTAATCCTACACACTTTTGGTAAGATTTTCTTAACATCTTTTTTTAAGCTTATTTCGCTAAGTTTAAATTTTGGGCTAGCCGCATCCAAGAAACGCCCAAAGAACCTTTAATTACATTTGATTAGTGGCATAATATCTTAAAAATATCGTCCAGATTTTTTTTCGAGAGTTTTTAAGCGCGCAAACATAAAAAAATGTTCATGTTTAATCCGAACCTTTTTTTTGTAACCTTTTAAATCAAACTTTGATTGGGCTTACTAAACCAGGTAGAAATTTTGGGTTGGGCGCGTCCCGAAAAAGCAGAAAACACCTTTCATGACATTGAAATAGTTGAAGAATGTATCCAGGATGTCGTCAAGCCAGTCTTTAGACAGTTTCGAAGGGCGCAAATAAGGTATTTTTATGATTAATCCTACACACTTTTGGTAAGATTTTCTTAACATCTTTTTTTAAGCTTATTTCGCTAAGTTTAAATTTTGGGCTAGCCGCATCCAAGAAACGCCCAAAGAACCTTTAATTACATTTGATTAGTGGCATAATATCTTAAAAATATCGTCCAGATTTTTTTTCGAGAGTTTTTAAGCGCGCAAACATAAAAAAATGTTCATGTTTAATCCGAACCTTTTTTTTGTAACCTTTTAAATCAAACTTTGATTGGGCTTACTAAACCAGGTAGAAATTTTGGGTTGGGCGCGTCCCGAAAAAGCAGAAAACACCTTTCATGACATTGAAATAGTTGAAGAATGTATCCAGGATGTCGTCAAGCCAGTCTTTAGACAGTTTCGAAGGGCGCAAATAAGGTATTTTTATGATTAATCCTACACACTTTTGGTAAGATTTTCTTAACATCTTTTTTTAAGCTTATTTCGCTAAGTTTAAATTTTGGGCTAGCCGCATCCAAGAAACGCCCAAAGAACCTTTAATTACATTTGATTAGTGGCATAATATCTTAAAAATATCGTCCAGATTTTTTTTCGAGAGTTTTTAAGCGCGCAAACATAAAAAAATGTTCATGTTTAATCCGAACCTTTTTTTTGTAACCTTTTAAATCAAACTTTGATTGGGCTTACTAAACCAGGTAGAAATTTTGGGTTGGGCGCGTCCCGAAAAAGCAGAAAACACCTTTCATGACATTGAAATAGTTGAAGAATGTATCCAGGATGTCGTCAAGCCAGTCTTTAGACAGTTTCGAAGGGCGCAAATAAGGTATTTTTATGATTAATCCTACACACTTTTGGTAAGATTTTCTTAACATCTTTTTTTAAGCTTATTTCGCTAAGTTTAAATTTTGGGCTAGCCGCATCCAAGAAACGCCCAAAGAACCTTTAATTACATTTGATTAGTGGCATAATATCTTAAAAATATCGTCCAGATTTTTTTTCGAGAGTTTTTAAGCGCGCAAACATAAAAAAATGTTCATGTTTAATCCGAACCTTTTTTTTGTAACCTTTTAAATCAAACTTTGATTGGGCTTACTAAACCAGGTAGAAATTTTGGGTTGGGCGCGTCCCGAAAAAGCAGAAAACACCTTTCATGACATTGAAATAGTTGAAGAATGTATCCAGGATGTCGTCAAGCCAGTCTTTAGACAGTTTCGAAGGGCGCAAATAAGGTATTTTTATGATTAATCCTACACACTTTTGGTAAGATTTTCTTAACATCTTTTTTTAAGCTTATTTCGCTAAGTTTAAATTTTGGGCTAGCCGCATCCAAGAAACGCCCAAAGAACCTTTAATTACATTTGATTAGTGGCATAATATCTTAAAAATATCGTCCAGATTTTTTTTCGAGAGTTTTTAAGCGCGCAAACATAAAAAAATGTTCATGTTTAATCCGAACCTTTTTTTTGTAACCTTTTAAATCAAACTTTGATTGGGCTTACTAAACCAGGTAGAAATTTTGGGTTGGGCGCGTCCCGAAAAAGCAGAAAACACCTTTCATGACATTGAAATAGTTGAAGAATGTATCCAGGATGTCGTCAAGCCAGTCTTTAGACAGTTTCGAAGGGCGCAAATAAGGTATTTTTATGATTAATCCTACACACTTTTGGTAAGATTTTCTTAACATCTTTTTTTAAGCTTATTTCGCTAAGTTTAAATTTTGGGCTAGCCGCATCCAAGAAACGCCCAAAGAACCTTTAATTACATTTGATTAGTGGCATAATATCTTAAAAATATCGTCCAGATTTTTTTTCGAGAGTTTTTAAGCGCGCAAACATAAAAAAATGTTCATGTTTAATCCGAACCTTTTTTTTGTAACCTTTTAAATCAAACTTTGATTGGGCTTACTAAACCAGGTAGAAATTTTGGGTTGGGCGCGTCCCGAAAAAGCAGAAAACACCTTTCATGACATTGAAATAGTTGAAGAATGTATCCAGGATGTCGTCAAGCCAGTCTTTAGACAGTTTCGAAGGGCGCAAATAAGGTATTTTTATGATTAATCCTACACACTTTTGGTAAGATTTTCTTAACATCTTTTTTTAAGCTTATTTCGCTAAGTTTAAATTTTGGGCTAGCCGCATCCAAGAAACGCCCAAAGAACCTTTAATTACATTTGATTAGTGGCATAATATCTTAAAAATATCGTCCAGATTTTTTTTCGAGAGTTTTTAAGCGCGCAAACATAAAAAAATGTTCATGTTTAATCCGAACCTTTTTTTTGTAACCTTTTAAATCAAACTTTGATTGGGCTTACTAAACCAGGTAGAAATTTTGGGTTGGGCGCGTCCCGAAAAAGCAGAAAACACCTTTCATGACATTGAAATAGTTGAAGAATGTATCCAGGATGTCGTCAAGCCAGTCTTTAGACAGTTTCGAAGGGCGCAAATAAGGTATTTTTATGATTAATCCTACACACTTTTGGTAAGATTTTCTTAACATCTTTTTTTAAGCTTATTTCGCTAAGTTTAAATTTTGGGCTAGCCGCATCCAAGAAACGCCCAAAGAACCTTTAATTACATTTGATTAGTGGCATAATATCTTAAAAATATCGTCCAGATTTTTTTTCGAGAGTTTTTAAGCGCGCAAACATAAAAAAATGTTCATGTTTAATCCGAACCTTTTTTTTGTAACCTTTTAAATCAAACTTTGATTGGGCTTACTAAACCAGGTAGAAATTTTGGGTTGGGCGCGTCCCGAAAAAGCAGAAAACACCTTTCATGACATTGAAATAGTTGAAGAATGTATCCAGGATGTCGTCAAGCCAGTCTTTAGACAGTTTCGAAGGGCGCAAATAAGGTATTTTTATGATTAATCCTACACACTTTTGGTAAGATTTTCTTAACATCTTTTTTTAAGCTTATTTCGCTAAGTTTAAATTTTGGGCTAGCCGCATCCAAGAAACGCCCAAAGAACCTTTAATTACATTTGATTAGTGGCATAATATCTTAAAAATATCGTCCAGATTTTTTTTCGAGAGTTTTTAAGCGCGCAAACATAAAAAAATGTTCATGTTTAATCCGAACCTTTTTTTTGTAACCTTTTAAATCAAACTTTGATTGGGCTTACTAAACCAGGTAGAAATTTTGGGTTGGGCGCGTCCCGAAAAAGCAGAAAACACCTTTCATGACATTGAAATAGTTGAAGAATGTATCCAGGATGTCGTCAAGCCAGTCTTTAGACAGTTTCGAAGGGCGCAAATAAGGTATTTTTATGATTAATCCTACACACTTTTGGTAAGATTTTCTTAACATCTTTTTTTAAGCTTATTTCGCTAAGTTTAAATTTTGGGCTAGCCGCATCCAAGAAACGCCCAAAGAACCTTTAATTACATTTGATTAGTGGCATAATATCTTAAAAATATCGTCCAGATTTTTTTTCGAGAGTTTTTAAGCGCGCAAACATAAAAAAATGTTCATGTTTAATCCGAACCTTTTTTTTGTAACCTTTTAAATCAAACTTTGATTGGGCTTACTAAACCAGGTAGAAATTTTGGGTTGGGCGCGTCCCGAAAAAGCAGAAAACACCTTTCATGACATTGAAATAGTTGAAGAATGTATCCAGGATGTCGTCAAGCCAGTCTTTAGACAGTTTCGAAGGGCGCAAATAAGGTATTTTTATGATTAATCCTACACACTTTTGGTAAGATTTTCTTAACATCTTTTTTTAAGCTTATTTCGCTAAGTTTAAATTTTGGGCTAGCCGCATCCAAGAAACGCCCAAAGAACCTTTAATTACATTTGATTAGTGGCATAATATCTTAAAAATATCGTCCAGATTTTTTTTCGAGAGTTTTTAAGCGCGCAAACATAAAAAAATGTTCATGTTTAATCCGAACCTTTTTTTTGTAACCTTTTAAATCAAACTTTGATTGGGCTTACTAAACCAGGTAGAAATTTTGGGTTGGGCGCGTCCCGAAAAAGCAGAAAACACCTTTCATGACATTGAAATAGTTGAAGAATGTATCCAGGATGTCGTCAAGCCAGTCTTTAGACAGTTTCGAAGGGCGCAAATAAGGTATTTTTATGATTAATCCTACACACTTTTGGTAAGATTTTCTTAACATCTTTTTTTAAGCTTATTTCGCTAAGTTTAAATTTTGGGCTAGCCGCATCCAAGAAACGCCCAAAGAACCTTTAATTACATTTGATTAGTGGCATAATATCTTAAAAATATCGTCCAGATTTTTTTTCGAGAGTTTTTAAGCGCGCAAACATAAAAAAATGTTCATGTTTAATCCGAACCTTTTTTTTGTAACCTTTTAAATCAAACTTTGATTGGGCTTACTAAACCAGGTAGAAATTTTGGGTTGGGCGCGTCCCGAAAAAGCAGAAAACACCTTTCATGACATTGAAATAGTTGAAGAATGTATCCAGGATGTCGTCAAGCCAGTCTTTAGACAGTTTCGAAGGGCGCAAATAAGGTATTTTTATGATTAATCCTACACACTTTTGGTAAGATTTTCTTAACATCTTTTTTTAAGCTTATTTCGCTAAGTTTAAATTTTGGGCTAGCCGCATCCAAGAAACGCCCAAAGAACCTTTAATTACATTTGATTAGTGGCATAATATCTTAAAAATATCGTCCAGATTTTTTTTCGAGAGTTTTTAAGCGCGCAAACATAAAAAAATGTTCATGTTTAATCCGAACCTTTTTTTTGTAACCTTTTAAATCAAACTTTGATTGGGCTTACTAAACCAGGTAGAAATTTTGGGTTGGGCGCGTCCCGAAAAAGCAGAAAACACCTTTCATGACATTGAAATAGTTGAAGAATGTATCCAGGATGTCGTCAAGCCAGTCTTTAGACAGTTTCGAAGGGCGCAAATAAGGTATTTTTATGATTAATCCTACACACTTTTGGTAAGATTTTCTTAACATCTTTTTTTAAGCTTATTTCGCTAAGTTTAAATTTTGGGCTAGCCGCATCCAAGAAACGCCCAAAGAACCTTTAATTACATTTGATTAGTGGCATAATATCTTAAAAATATCGTCCAGATTTTTTTTCGAGAGTTTTTAAGCGCGCAAACATAAAAAAATGTTCATGTTTAATCCGAACCTTTTTTTTGTAACCTTTTAAATCAAACTTTGATTGGGCTTACTAAACCAGGTAGAAATTTTGGGTTGGGCGCGTCCCGAAAAAGCAGAAAACACCTTTCATGACATTGAAATAGTTGAAGAATGTATCCAGGATGTCGTCAAGCCAGTCTTTAGACAGTTTCGAAGGGCGCAAATAAGGTATTTTTATGATTAATCCTACACACTTTTGGTAAGATTTTCTTAACATCTTTTTTTAAGCTTATTTCGCTAAGTTTAAATTTTGGGCTAGCCGCATCCAAGAAACGCCCAAAGAACCTTTAATTACATTTGATTAGTGGCATAATATCTTAAAAATATCGTCCAGATTTTTTTTCGAGAGTTTTTAAGCGCGCAAACATAAAAAAATGTTCATGTTTAATCCGAACCTTTTTTTTGTAACCTTTTAAATCAAACTTTGATTGGGCTTACTAAACCAGGTAGAAATTTTGGGTTGGGCGCGTCCCGAAAAAGCAGAAAACACCTTTCATGACATTGAAATAGTTGAAGAATGTATCCAGGATGTCGTCAAGCCAGTCTTTAGACAGTTTCGAAGGGCGCAAATAAGGTATTTTTATGATTAATCCTACACACTTTTGGTAAGATTTTCTTAACATCTTTTTTTAAGCTTATTTCGCTAAGTTTAAATTTTGGGCTAGCCGCATCCAAGAAACGCCCAAAGAACCTTTAATTACATTTGATTAGTGGCATAATATCTTAAAAATATCGTCCAGATTTTTTTTCGAGAGTTTTTAAGCGCGCAAACATAAAAAAATGTTCATGTTTAATCCGAACCTTTTTTTTGTAACCTTTTAAATCAAACTTTGATTGGGCTTACTAAACCAGGTAGAAATTTTGGGTTGGGCGCGTCCCGAAAAAGCAGAAAACACCTTTCATGACATTGAAATAGTTGAAGAATGTATCCAGGATGTCGTCAAGCCAGTCTTTAGACAGTTTCGAAGGGCGCAAATAAGGTATTTTTATGATTAATCCTACACACTTTTGGTAAGATTTTCTTAACATCTTTTTTTAAGCTTATTTCGCTAAGTTTAAATTTTGGGCTAGCCGCATCCAAGAAACGCCCAAAGAACCTTTAATTACATTTGATTAGTGGCATAATATCTTAAAAATATCGTCCAGATTTTTTTTCGAGAGTTTTTAAGCGCGCAAACATAAAAAAATGTTCATGTTTAATCCGAACCTTTTTTTTGTAACCTTTTAAATCAAACTTTGATTGGGCTTACTAAACCAGGTAGAAATTTTGGGTTGGGCGCGTCCCGAAAAAGCAGAAAACACCTTTCATGACATTGAAATAGTTGAAGAATGTATCCAGGATGTCGTCAAGCCAGTCTTTAGACAGTTTCGAAGGGCGCAAATAAGGTATTTTTATGATTAATCCTACACACTTTTGGTAAGATTTTCTTAACATCTTTTTTTAAGCTTATTTCGCTAAGTTTAAATTTTGGGCTAGCCGCATCCAAGAAACGCCCAAAGAACCTTTAATTACATTTGATTAGTGGCATAATATCTTAAAAATATCGTCCAGATTTTTTTTCGAGAGTTTTTAAGCGCGCAAACATAAAAAAATGTTCATGTTTAATCCGAACCTTTTTTTTGTAACCTTTTAAATCAAACTTTGATTGGGCTTACTAAACCAGGTAGAAATTTTGGGTTGGGCGCGTCCCGAAAAAGCAGAAAACACCTTTCATGACATTGAAATAGTTGAAGAATGTATCCAGGATGTCGTCAAGCCAGTCTTTAGACAGTTTCGAAGGGCGCAAATAAGGTATTTTTATGATTAATCCTACACACTTTTGGTAAGATTTTCTTAACATCTTTTTTTAAGCTTATTTCGCTAAGTTTAAATTTTGGGCTAGCCGCATCCAAGAAACGCCCAAAGAACCTTTAATTACATTTGATTAGTGGCATAATATCTTAAAAATATCGTCCAGATTTTTTTTCGAGAGTTTTTAAGCGCGCAAACATAAAAAAATGTTCATGTTTAATCCGAACCTTTTTTTTGTAACCTTTTAAATCAAACTTTGATTGGGCTTACTAAACCAGGTAGAAATTTTGGGTTGGGCGCGTCCCGAAAAAGCAGAAAACACCTTTCATGACATTGAAATAGTTGAAGAATGTATCCAGGATGTCGTCAAGCCAGTCTTTAGACAGTTTCGAAGGGCGCAAATAAGGTATTTTTATGATTAATCCTACACACTTTTGGTAAGATTTTCTTAACATCTTTTTTTAAGCTTATTTCGCTAAGTTTAAATTTTGGGCTAGCCGCATCCAAGAAACGCCCAAAGAACCTTTAATTACATTTGATTAGTGGCATAATATCTTAAAAATATCGTCCAGATTTTTTTTCGAGAGTTTTTAAGCGCGCAAACATAAAAAAATGTTCATGTTTAATCCGAACCTTTTTTTTGTAACCTTTTAAATCAAACTTTGATTGGGCTTACTAAACCAGGTAGAAATTTTGGGTTGGGCGCGTCCCGAAAAAGCAGAAAACACCTTTCATGACATTGAAATAGTTGAAGAATGTATCCAGGATGTCGTCAAGCCAGTCTTTAGACAGTTTCGAAGGGCGCAAATAAGGTATTTTTATGATTAATCCTACACACTTTTGGTAAGATTTTCTTAACATCTTTTTTTAACGCTTATCTCAAGTTTAAATTTTGGGCTAGCCGCATCCAAGAAACGCCCAAAGAACCTTTAATTACATTTGATTAGTGGCATAATATCTTAAAAATATCGTCCAGATTTTTTTTCGAGAGTTTTTAAGCGCGCAAACATAAAAAAATGTTCATGTTTAATCCGAACCTTTTTTTTGTAACCTTTTAAATCAAACTTTGATTGGGCTTACTAAACCAGGTAGAAATTTTGGGTTGGGCGCGTCCCGAAAAAGCAGAAAACACCTTTCATGACATTGAAATAGTTGAAGAATGTATCCAGGATGTCGTCAAGCCAGTCTTTAGACAGTTTCGAAGGGCGCAAATAAGGTATTTTTATGATTAATCCTACACACTTTTGGTGTAAGATTTTCTTAACATCTTTTTTTAAGCTTATTTCGCTAAGTTTAAATTTTGGGCTAGCCGCATCCAAGAAACGCCCAAAGAACCTTTAATTACATTTGATTAGTGGCATAATATCTTAAAAATATCGTCCAGATTTTTTTTCGAGAGTTTTTAAGCGCGCAAACATAAAAAAATGTTCATGTTTAATCCGAACCTTTTTTTTGTAACCTTTTAAATCAAACTTTGATTGGGCTTACTAAACCAGGTAGAAATTTTGGGTTGGGCGCGTCCCGAAAAAGCAGAAAACACCTTTCATGACATTGAAATAGTTGAAGAATGTATCCAGGATGTCGTCAAGCCAGTCTTTAGACAGTTTCGAAGGGCGCAAATAAGGTATTTTTATGATTAATCCTACACACTTTTGGTAAGATTTTCTTAACATCTTTTTTTAAGCTTATTTCGCTAAGTTTAAATTTTGGGCTAGCCGCATCCAAGAAACGCCCAAAGAACCTTTAATTACATTTGATTAGTGGCATAATATCTTAAAAATATCGTCCAGATTTTTTTTCGAGAGTTTTTAAGCGCGCAAACATAAAAAAATGTTCATGTTTAATCCGAACCTTTTTTTTGTAACCTTTTAAATCAAACTTTGATTGGGCTTACTAAACCAGGTAGAAATTTTGGGTTGGGCGCGTCCCGAAAAAGCAGAAAACACCTTTCATGACATTGAAATAGTTGAAGAATGTATCCAGGATGTCGTCAAGCCAGTCTTTAGACAGTTTCGAAGGGCGCAAATAAGGTATTTTTATGATTAATCCTACACACTTTTGGTAAGATTTTCTTAACATCTTTTTTTAAGCTTATTTCGCTAAGTTTAAATTTTGGGCTAGCCGCATCCAAGAAACGCCCAAAGAACCTTTAATTACATTTGATTAGTGGCATAATATCTTAAAAATATCGTCCAGATTTTTTTTCGAGAGTTTTTAAGCGCGCAAACATAAAAAAATGTTCATGTTTAATCCGAACCTTTTTTTTGTAACCTTTTAAATCAAACTTTGATTGGGCTTACTAAACCAGGTAGAAATTTTGGGTTGGGCGCGTCCCGAAAAAGCAGAAAACACCTTTCATGACATTGAAATAGTTGAAGAATGTATCCAGGATGTCGTCAAGCCAGTCTTTAGACAGTTTCGAAGGGCGCAAATAAGGTATTTTTATGATTAATCCTACACACTTTTGGTAAGATTTTCTTAACATCTTTTTTTAAGCTTATTTCGCTAAGTTTAAATTTTGGGCTAGCCGCATCCAAGAAACGCCCAAAGAACCTTTAATTACATTTGATTAGTGGCATAATATCTTAAAAATATCGTCCAGATTTTTTTTCGAGAGTTTTTAAGCGCGCAAACATAAAAAAATGTTCATGTTTAATCCGAACCTTTTTTTTGTAACCTTTTAAATCAAACTTTGATTGGGCTTACTAAACCAGGTAGAAATTTTGGGTTGGGCGCGTCCCGAAAAAGCAGAAAACACCTTTCATGACATTGAAATAGTTGAAGAATGTATCCAGGATGTCGTCAAGCCAGTCTTTAGACAGTTTCGAAGGGCGCAAATAAGGTATTTTTATGATTAATCCTACACACTTTTGGTAAGATTTTCTTAACATCTTTTTTTAAGCTTATTTCGCTAAGTTTAAATTTTGGGCTAGCCGCATCCAAGAAACGCCCAAAGAACCTTTAATTACATTTGATTAGTGGCATAATATCTTAAAAATATCGTCCAGATTTTTTTTCGAGAGTTTTTAAGCGCGCAAACATAAAAAAATGTTCATGTTTAATCCGAACCTTTTTTTTGTAACCTTTTAAATCAAACTTTGATTGGGCTTACTAAACCAGGTAGAAATTTTGGGTTGGGCGCGTCCCGAAAAAGCAGAAAACACCTTTCATGACATTGAAATAGTTGAAGAATGTATCCAGGATGTCGTCAAGCCAGTCTTTAGACAGTTTCGAAGGGCGCAAATAAGGTATTTTTATGATTAATCCTACACACTTTTGGTAAGATTTTCTTAACATCTTTTTTTAAGCTTATTTCGCTAAGTTTAAATTTTGGGCTAGCCGCATCCAAGAAACGCCCAAAGAACCTTTAATTACATTTGATTAGTGGCATAATATCTTAAAAATATCGTCCAGATTTTTTTTCGAGAGTTTTTAAGCGCGCAAACATAAAAAAATGTTCATGTTTAATCCGAACCTTTTTTTTGTAACCTTTTAAATCAAACTTTGATTGGGCTTACTAAACCAGGTAGAAATTTTGGGTTGGGCGCGTCCCGAAAAAGCAGAAAACACCTTTCATGACATTGAAATAGTTGAAGAATGTATCCAGGATGTCGTCAAGCCAGTCTTTAGACAGTTTCGAAGGGCGCAAATAAGGTATTTTTATGATTAATCCTACACACTTTTGGTAAGATTTTCTTAACATCTTTTTTTAAGCTTATTTCGCTAAGTTTAAATTTTGGGCTAGCCGCATCCAAGAAACGCCCAAAGAACCTTTAATTACATTTGATTAGTGGCATAATATCTTAAAAATATCGTCCAGATTTTTTTTCGAGAGTTTTTAAGCGCGCAAACATAAAAAAATGTTCATGTTTAATCCGAACCTTTTTTTTGTAACCTTTTAAATCAAACTTTGATTGGGCTTACTAAACCAGGTAGAAATTTTGGGTTGGGCGCGTCCCGAAAAAGCAGAAAACACCTTTCATGACATTGAAATAGTTGAAGAATGTATCCAGGATGTCGTCAAGCCAGTCTTTAGACAGTTTCGAAGGGCGCAAATAAGGTATTTTTATGATTAATCCTACACACTTTTGGTAAGATTTTCTTAACATCTTTTTTTAAGCTTATTTCGCTAAGTTTAAATTTTGGGCTAGCCGCATCCAAGAAACGCCCAAAGAACCTTTAATTACATTTGATTAGTGGCATAATATCTTAAAAATATCGTCCAGATTTTTTTTCGAGAGTTTTTAAGCGCGCAAACATAAAAAAATGTTCATGTTTAATCCGAACCTTTTTTTTGTAACCTTTTAAATCAAACTTTGATTGGGCTTACTAAACCAGGTAGAAATTTTGGGTTGGGCGCGTCCCGAAAAAGCAGAAAACACCTTTCATGACATTGAAATAGTTGAAGAATGTATCCAGGATGTCGTCAAGCCAGTCTTTAGACAGTTTCGAAGGGCGCAAATAAGGTATTTTTATGATTAATCCTACACACTTTTGGTAAGATTTTCTTAACATCTTTTTTTAAGCTTATTTCGCTAAGTTTAAATTTTGGGCTAGCCGCATCCAAGAAACGCCCAAAGAACCTTTAATTACATTTGATTAGTGGCATAATATCTTAAAAATATCGTCCAGATTTTTTTTCGAGAGTTTTTAAGCGCGCAAACATAAAAAAATGTTCATGTTTAATCCGAACCTTTTTTTTGTAACCTTTTAAATCAAACTTTGATTGGGCTTACTAAACCAGGTAGAAATTTTGGGTTGGGCGCGTCCCGAAAAAGCAGAAAACACCTTTCATGACATTGAAATAGTTGAAGAATGTATCCAGGATGTCGTCAAGCCAGTCTTTAGACAGTTTCGAAGGGCGCAAATAAGGTATTTTTATGATTAATCCTACACACTTTTGGTAAGATTTTCTTAACATCTTTTTTTAAGCTTATTTCGCTAAGTTTAAATTTTGGGCTAGCCGCATCCAAGAAACGCCCAAAGAACCTTTAATTACATTTGATTAGTGGCATAATATCTTAAAAATATCGTCCAGATTTTTTTTCGAGAGTTTTTAAGCGCGCAAACATAAAAAAATGTTCATGTTTAATCCGAACCTTTTTTTTGTAACCTTTTAAATCAAACTTTGATTGGGCTTACTAAACCAGGTAGAAATTTTGGGTTGGGCGCGTCCCGAAAAAGCAGAAAACACCTTTCATGACATTGAAATAGTTGAAGAATGTATCCAGGATGTCGTCAAGCCAGTCTTTAGACAGTTTCGAAGGGCGCAAATAAGGTATTTTTATGATTAATCCTACACACTTTTGGTAAGATTTTCTTAACATCTTTTTTTAAGCTTATTTCGCTAAGTTTAAATTTTGGGCTAGCCGCATCCAAGAAACGCCCAAAGAACCTTTAATTACATTTGATTAGTGGCATAATATCTTAAAAATATCGTCCAGATTTTTTTTCGAGAGTTTTTAAGCGCGCAAACATAAAAAAATGTTCATGTTTAATCCGAACCTTTTTTTTGTAACCTTTTAAATCAAACTTTGATTGGGCTTACTAAACCAGGTAGAAATTTTGGGTTGGGCGCGTCCCGAAAAAGCAGAAAACACCTTTCATGACATTGAAATAGTTGAAGAATGTATCCAGGATGTCGTCAAGCCAGTCTTTAGACAGTTTCGAAGGGCGCAAATAAGGTATTTTTATGATTAATCCTACACACTTTTGGTAAGATTTTCTTAACATCTTTTTTTAAGCTTATTTCGCTAAGTTTAAATTTTGGGCTAGCCGCATCCAAGAAACGCCCAAAGAACCTTTAATTACATTTGATTAGTGGCATAATATCTTAAAAATATCGTCCAGATTTTTTTTCGAGAGTTTTTAAGCGCGCAAACATAAAAAAATGTTCATGTTTAATCCGAACCTTTTTTTTGTAACCTTTTAAATCAAACTTTGATTGGGCTTACTAAACCAGGTAGAAATTTTGGGTTGGGCGCGTCCCGAAAAAGCAGAAAACACCTTTCATGACATTGAAATAGTTGAAGAATGTATCCAGGATGTCGTCAAGCCAGTCTTTAGACAGTTTCGAAGGGCGCAAATAAGGTATTTTTATGATTAATCCTACACACTTTTGGTAAGATTTTCTTAACATCTTTTTTTAAGCTTATTTCGCTAAGTTTAAATTTTGGGCTAGCCGCATCCAAGAAACGCCCAAAGAACCTTTAATTACATTTGATTAGTGGCATAATATCTTAAAAATATCGTCCAGATTTTTTTTCGAGAGTTTTTAAGCGCGCAAACATAAAAAAATGTTCATGTTTAATCCGAACCTTTTTTTTGTAACCTTTTAAATCAAACTTTGATTGGGCTTACTAAACCAGGTAGAAATTTTGGGTTGGGCGCGTCCCGAAAAAGCAGAAAACACCTTTCATGACATTGAAATAGTTGAAGAATGTATCCAGGATGTCGTCAAGCCAGTCTTTAGACAGTTTCGAAGGGCGCAAATAAGGTATTTTTATGATTAATCCTACACACTTTTGGTAAGATTTTCTTAACATCTTTTTTTAAGCTTATTTCGCTAAGTTTAAATTTTGGGCTAGCCGCATCCAAGAAACGCCCAAAGAACCTTTAATTACATTTGATTAGTGGCATAATATCTTAAAAATATCGTCCAGATTTTTTTTCGAGAGTTTTTAAGCGCGCAAACATAAAAAAATGTTCATGTTTAATCCGAACCTTTTTTTTGTAACCTTTTAAATCAAACTTTGATTGGGCTTACTAAACCAGGTAGAAATTTTGGGTTGGGCGCGTCCCGAAAAAGCAGAAAACACCTTTCATGACATTGAAATAGTTGAAGAATGTATCCAGGATGTCGTCAAGCCAGTCTTTAGACAGTTTCGAAGGGCGCAAATAAGGTATTTTTATGATTAATCCTACACACTTTTGGTAAGATTTTCTTAACATCTTTTTTTAAGCTTATTTCGCTAAGTTTAAATTTTGGGCTAGCCGCATCCAAGAAACGCCCAAAGAACCTTTAATTACATTTGATTAGTGGCATAATATCTTAAAAATATCGTCCAGATTTTTTTTCGAGAGTTTTTAAGCGCGCAAACATAAAAAAATGTTCATGTTTAATCCGAACCTTTTTTTTGTAACCTTTTAAATCAAACTTTGATTGGGCTTACTAAACCAGGTAGAAATTTTGGGTTGGGCGCGTCCCGAAAAAGCAGAAAACACCTTTCATGACATTGAAATAGTTGAAGAATGTATCCAGGATGTCGTCAAGCCAGTCTTTAGACAGTTTCGAAGGGCGCAAATAAGGTATTTTTATGATTAATCCTACACACTTTTGGTAAGATTTTCTTAACATCTTTTTTTAAGCTTATTTCGCTAAGTTTAAATTTTGGGCTAGCCGCATCCAAGAAACGCCCAAAGAACCTTTAATTACATTTGATTAGTGGCATAATATCTTAAAAATATCGTCCAGATTTTTTTTCGAGAGTTTTTAAGCGCGCAAACATAAAAAAATGTTCATGTTTAATCCGAACCTTTTTTTTGTAACCTTTTAAATCAAACTTTGATTGGGCTTACTAAACCAGGTAGAAATTTTGGGTTGGGCGCGTCCCGAAAAAGCAGAAAACACCTTTCATGACATTGAAATAGTTGAAGAATGTATCCAGGATGTCGTCAAGCCAGTCTTTAGACAGTTTCGAAGGGCGCAAATAAGGTATTTTTATGATTAATCCTACACACTTTTGGTAAGATTTTCTTAACATCTTTTTTTAAGCTTATTTCGCTAAGTTTAAATTTTGGGCTAGCCGCATCCAAGAAACGCCCAAAGAACCTTTAATTACATTTGATTAGTGGCATAATATCTTAAAAATATCGTCCAGATTTTTTTTCGAGAGTTTTTAAGCGCGCAAACATAAAAAAATGTTCATGTTTAATCCGAACCTTTTTTTTGTAACCTTTTAAATCAAACTTTGATTGGGCTTACTAAACCAGGTAGAAATTTTGGGTTGGGCGCGTCCCGAAAAAGCAGAAAACACCTTTCATGACATTGAAATAGTTGAAGAATGTATCCAGGATGTCGTCAAGCCAGTCTTTAGACAGTTTCGAAGGGCGCAAATAAGGTATTTTTATGATTAATCCTACACACTTTTGGTAAGATTTTCTTAACATCTTTTTTTAAGCTTATTTCGCTAAGTTTAAATTTTGGGCTAGCCGCATCCAAGAAACGCCCAAAGAACCTTTAATTACATTTGATTAGTGGCATAATATCTTAAAAATATCGTCCAGATTTTTTTTCGAGAGTTTTTAAGCGCGCAAACATAAAAAAATGTTCATGTTTAATCCGAACCTTTTTTTTGTAACCTTTTAAATCAAACTTTGATTGGGCTTACTAAACCAGGTAGAAATTTTGGGTTGGGCGCGTCCCGAAAAAGCAGAAAACACCTTTCATGACATTGAAATAGTTGAAGAATGTATCCAGGATGTCGTCAAGCCAGTCTTTAGACAGTTTCGAAGGGCGCAAATAAGGTATTTTTATGATTAATCCTACACACTTTTGGGTAAGATTTTCTTAACATCTTTTTTTAAGCTTATTTCGCTAAGTTTAAATTTTGGGCTAGCCGCATCCAAGAAACGCCCAAAGAACCTTTAATTACATTTGATTAGTGGCATAATATCTTAAAAATATCGTCCAGATTTTTTTCGAGAGTTTTTAAGCGCGCAAACATAAAAAAATGTTCATGTTTAATCCGAACCTTTTTTTTGTAACCTTTTAAATCAAACTTTGATTGGGCTTACTAAACCAGGTAGAAATTTTGGGTTGGGCGCGTCCCGAAAAAGCAGAAAACACCTTTCATGACATTGAAATAGTTGAAGAATGTATCCAGGATGTCGTCAAGCCAGTCTTTAGACAGTTTCGAAGGGCGCAAATAAGGTATTTTTATGATTAATCCTACACACTTTTGGTAAGATTTTCTTAACATCTTTTTTTAAGCTTATTTCGCTAAGTTTAAATTTTGGGCTAGCCGCATCCAAGAAACGCCCAAAGAACCTTTAATTACATTTGATTAGTGGCATAATATCTTAAAAATATCGTCCAGATTTTTTTTCGAGAGTTTTTAAGCGCGCAAACATAAAAAAATGTTCATGTTTAATCCGAACCTTTTTTTTGTAACCTTTTAAATCAAACTTTGATTGGGCTTACTAAACCAGGTAGAAATTTTGGGTTGGGCGCGTCCCGAAAAAGCAGAAAACACCTTTCATGACATTGAAATAGTTGAAGAATGTATCCAGGATGTCGTCAAGCCAGTCTTTAGACAGTTTCGAAGGGCGCAAATAAGGTATTTTTATGATTAATCCTACACACTTTTGGTAAGATTTTCTTAACATCTTTTTTTAAGCTTATTTCGCTAAGTTTAAATTTTGGGCTAGCCGCATCCAAGAAACGCCCAAAGAACCTTTAATTACATTTGATTAGTGGCATAATATCTTAAAAATATCGTCCAGATTTTTTTTCGAGAGTTTTTAAGCGCGCAAACATAAAAAAATGTTCATGTTTAATCCGAACCTTTTTTTTGTAACCTTTTAAATCAAACTTTGATTGGGCTTACTAAACCAGGTAGAAATTTTGGGTTGGGCGCGTCCCGAAAAAGCAGAAAACACCTTTCATGACATTGAAATAGTTGAAGAATGTATCCAGGATGTCGTCAAGCCAGTCTTTAGACAGTTTCGAAGGGCGCAAATAAGGTATTTTTATGATTAATCCTACACACTTTTGGTAAGATTTTCTTAACATCTTTTTTTAAGCTTATTTCGCTAAGTTTAAATTTTGGGCTAGCCGCATCCAAGAAACGCCCAAAGAACCTTTAATTACATTTGATTAGTGGCATAATATCTTAAAAATATCGTCCAGATTTTTTTTCGAGAGTTTTTAAGCGCGCAAACATAAAAAAATGTTCATGTTTAATCCGAACCTTTTTTTTGTAACCTTTTAAATCAAACTTTGATTGGGCTTACTAAACCAGGTAGAAATTTTGGGTTGGGCGCGTCCCGAAAAAGCAGAAAACACCTTTCATGACATTGAAATAGTTGAAGAATGTATCCAGGATGTCGTCAAGCCAGTCTTTAGACAGTTTCGAAGGGCGCAAATAAGGTATTTTTATGATTAATCCTACACACTTTTGGTAAGATTTTCTTAACATCTTTTTTTAAGCTTATTTCGCTAAGTTTAAATTTTGGGCTAGCCGCATCCAAGAAACGCCCAAAGAACCTTTAATTACATTTGATTAGTGGCATAATATCTTAAAAATATCGTCCAGATTTTTTTTCGAGAGTTTTTAAGCGCGCAAACATAAAAAAATGTTCATGTTTAATCCGAACCTTTTTTTTGTAACCTTTTAAATCAAACTTTGATTGGGCTTACTAAACCAGGTAGAAATTTTGGGTTGGGCGCGTCCCGAAAAAGCAGAAAACACCTTTCATGACATTGAAATAGTTGAAGAATGTATCCAGGATGTCGTCAAGCCAGTCTTTAGACAGTTTCGAAGGGCGCAAATAAGGTATTTTTATGATTAATCCTACACACTTTTGGTAAGATTTTCTTAACATCTTTTTTTAAGCTTATTTCGCTAAGTTTAAATTTTGGGCTAGCCGCATCCAAGAAACGCCCAAAGAACCTTTAATTACATTTGATTAGTGGCATAATATCTTAAAAATATCGTCCAGATTTTTTTTCGAGAGTTTTTAAGCGCGCAAACATAAAAAAATGTTCATGTTTAATCCGAACCTTTTTTTTGTAACCTTTTAAATCAAACTTTGATTGGGCTTACTAAACCAGGTAGAAATTTTGGGTTGGGCGCGTCCCGAAAAAGCAGAAAACACCTTTCATGACATTGAAATAGTTGAAGAATGTATCCAGGATGTCGTCAAGCCAGTCTTTAGACAGTTTCGAAGGGCGCAAATAAGGTATTTTTATGATTAATCCTACACACTTTTGGTAAGATTTTCTTAACATCTTTTTTTAAGCTTATTTCGCTAAGTTTAAATTTTGGGCTAGCCGCATCCAAGAAACGCCCAAAGAACCTTTAATTACATTTGATTAGTGGCATAATATCTTAAAAATATCGTCCAGATTTTTTTTCGAGAGTTTTTAAGCGCGCAAACATAAAAAAATGTTCATGTTTAATCCGAACCTTTTTTTTGTAACCTTTTAAATCAAACTTTGATTGGGCTTACTAAACCAGGTAGAAATTTTGGGTTGGGCGCGTCCCGAAAAAGCAGAAAACACCTTTCATGACATTGAAATAGTTGAAGAATGTATCCAGGATGTCGTCAAGCCA
>CAXIVM010002641.1:0-34490 GCA_964035705.1 Porites rus | reverse complement strand
TGGAAGAGTCAAAGAACAGCAAAAGCATAAGTACACATGCCCGCATTGTGGGGGCCTGGTCGCCAGCAATGTCATGACGGGACAAATTGATCACCGGACAGTGTGCGGCAACCGGTTTAACGTCAGTGATGGGAAGAGTCCAAGAACAGCAAAAGCATGAGTACACATGCCCGCATTGTGGGGGCCTGGTCGCCAGCAATGTCATGACGGGACAAATTGATCACCGGACAGTGTGCGGCAACCGGTTTAACGTCAGTGCTGGAAAAGTCAAAGAACAGCAACAGCATGAGTACACATGCCCGCATTGTGGGGGCCTGGTCGCCAGCAATGTCATGACGGGACAAATTGATCACTGGACAGTGTGCGGCAACCGGTTTTGCGTCCGGAATGGAACAGTCCAAGAAAAGAAAACGCATCAGTACACATGCCGCATTTGTGGTGGCCTGGTCGCAAGCAATCTCACGACGGGACAAATTGATCACCGGACAGTGTGCGGCAACCGGTTTTACGTCGCCGCTGGAAAGGTGAAAGACCAAAAGAAGCACGCGCAGAAGACGAGAGGCAAGAAATAGCCCAGAGGGACCGTTGCGGACACGAGAAAAAGGGACATAGTGTGCCAAAGCCCAGCAAGTGGCAAGAACCCATGCACAGTCTAGCAAGTGCGAGGTATTGGGGCGTCTCCAGCGTCCAGAAGCTGCCTGCTCCAACGGCCAGTATGCAGAACCAGTGGCAAGCCCGCATTGTGGGGCCTTTTCGCCAGCAATGTCATGACGGGACAAATTGATCACCGGACAGTGTGCGGCAACCGGTTTAACGTCAGTGATGGAAGAGTCCAAGAACAGCAAAAGCATGAGTACACATGCCCGCATTGTGGGGGCCTGGGTCGCCAGCAATGTCACGACGGGACAAATTGATCACCGGACGGTGTGCGGCAACCGGTTTAACGTCAGTGATGGAAGAGTCAAAGAACAGCAAAAGCATAAGTACACATGCCCGCATGTGGGGCCTGGTCGCCAGCAATGTCATGACGGGACAAATTGATCACCGGACAGTGTGCGGCAACCGGTTTAACGTCAGTGATGGAAGAGTCCAAGAACAGCAAAAGCATAAGTACACATGCCCGCATTGTGGGGGCCTGGTCGCCAGCAATGTCATGACGGGACAAATTGATCACCGGACAGTGTGCGGCAACCGGTTTAACGTCAGTGCTGGAAAAGTCCAAGAACAGCAACAGCATGAGTACACATGCCCGCATTGTGGGGGCCTGGTCGCCAGCAATGTCATGACGGACAAATTGATCACTGGACAGTGTGCGGCAACCGGATTTGCGTCCGGAATGGAACAGTCCAAGAAAAGAAAACGCATCAGTACACATGCCCGCATTGTGGTGGCCTGGTCGCAAGCAATCTCACGACGGGACAAATTGATCACCGGATGTCTAACGTCGCTCTTGGATCCCGTGAAAAACACATGTTGAAGCAGCCTCGAGCAAGCCCTTCTGGCAAGTTTCGAGGGGTTTGAGGGAGTTTGAGGATTTGAGGGGTTTGAGGGGTTTGAAGGGCAGGCCCCGATGTCTAACGTCGCTCTTGGATCCCGTAAAAAACACATTTTGAAGCAGCCTCGAGCAAGCCCCTTCTGGCAAGTTTCGAGGGGTTTGAGGGATTTGAGGGGTTTGAGGGGTTTGAAGGGCAGGCCCCGATGTCTAACGTCGCTCTTGGATCCCGTAAAAAAAACACATTTTGAAGCAGCCTCGAGCAAGCCCCTTCTGGCAAGTTTCGAGGGGTTTGAGGGATTTGAGGGTTTGAGGGGGTTGAGGGGTTTGAGGGTGTTGAAGGGCAGGCCCCGATGTCTAACGTCGCTCTTGGATCCCGTAAAAAAACACATTTTGAAGCAGCCTCGAGCAAGCCCCTTCTGGCAAGTTTCGAGGGGCTTGAGGGATTTGAGGGGTTTGAGGGGTTTGAAGGGCAGGCCCCGATGTCTAACGTCGCTCTTGGATCCCGTAAAAAAACACATTTTGAAGCAGCCTCGAGCAAGCCCCTTCTGGCAAGTTTCGAGGGCTTGAGGGATTTGAGGGTTTGAGGGGTTTCAGGGATTTGAGGGGTTTGAAGGGCAGGCCCCGATGTCTAACGTCGCTCTTGGATCCCGTAAAAAAACACATTTTGAAGCAGCCTCGAGCAAGCCCCTTCTGGCAAGTTTCGAGGGCTTGAGGGGTTTGAGGGGTTTGACAGGCAGGCCCCGATGTCTAACGTCACTCTTGGATCCCGTAAAAAAACACATTTTGAAGCAGCCTCGAGCAAGCCCCTTCTGGCAAGTTTCGAGGGGTTTGAGGGATTTGAGGGGTTTGAAGGGCAGGCCCCGATGTCTAACGTCGCGCTTGGATCCCGTAAAAAAACACATTTTGAAGCAGCCTCGAGCAAGCCCCTTCTGGCAAGTTTCGAGGGGTTTGAGGGATTTGAGGGGTTTGAGAGGTTTGAAGGCAGGCCCCGATGTCTAACGTCGCTCTTGGATCCCGTAAAAAAACACATTTTGAAGCAGCCTCGAGCAAGCCCCTTCTGGCAAGTTTCGAGGGGTTTGAGGGATTTGAGGGGTTTGAGGGGTTTGAAGGGCAGGCCCCGATGTCTAACGTCGCTCTTGGATCCCGTAAACAAACACATGTTGAAGCAGCCTCGAGCAAGCCCCTTCTGGCAAGTTTCGAGGGGGTTTGAGGGAGTTTGAGGGATTTGAGAGGTTTGAAGGGCAGGCCCCGATGTCTAACGTCGCTCTTGGATCCCGTAAAAAAACACATTTTGAAGCAGCCTCGAGCAAGCCCCTTCTGGCAAGTTTTCGAGGGGTTTGAGGGATTTGAGGGGTTTGAGGGGTTTGAAGGGCAGGCCCCGATGTCTAACGTCGCTCTTGGATCCCGTAAAAAAACACACTTTGAAGCAGCCTCGAGCAAGCCCCTTCTGGCAAGTTTCGAGGGGTTTGAGGGATTTGAGGGTTTGAAGGGCAGGCCCCGATGTCTAACGTCGCGCTTGGATCCCGTAAAAAAACACATTTTGAAGCAGCCTCGAGCAAGCCCCTTCTGGCAAGTTTCGAGGGGTTTGAGGGATTTGAGGGGTTTGAGAGGTTTGAAGGGCAGGCCCCGATGTCTAAACGTCGCTCTTGGATCCCGTAAAAAAACACATTTTGAAGCAGCCTCGAGCAAGCCCCTTCTGGCAAGTTTCGAGGGGTTTGAGGGATTTGAGGGTTTGAGGGGTTGAAGGGCAGGCCCCGATGTCTAACGTCGCTCTTGGATCCCGTAAACAAACACATGTTGAAGCAGCCTCGAGCAAGCCCCTTCTGGCAAGTTTCGAGGGGTTTGAGGGGTTTGAAGGGCAGGCCCCGATGTCTAACGTCGCTCTTGGATCCCGTAAAAAAACACATTTTGAAGCAGCCTCGAGCAAGCCCCTTCTGGCAAGTTTCGAGGGGTTTGAGGGATTTGAGGGGTTTGAGGGGTTTGAAGGGCAGGCCCCGATGTCTAAAGTCGCTCTTGGATCCCGTAAAAAAACACACTTTGAAGCAGCCTCGAGCAAGCCCCTTCTGGCAAGTTTCGAGGGGTTGAGGGACTTGAGGGGTTTGTTGGGGTTGAGGGGTTTGAAGGGCAGGCCCCGATGTCTCACGTCGCTCTTGGATCCCGTAAAAAAACACATTTTGAAGCAGCCTCGAGCAAGCCCCTTCTGGCAAGTTTCGAGGGGTTTGAGGGAGTTTGAGGGATTTGAGGGGTTTGAGGGTTTGAAGGGCAGGCCCCGATGTCTAACGTCGCTCTTGGATCCCGTAAAAAACACATTTTGAAGCAGCCTCGAGCAAGCCCCTTCTGGCAAGTTTCGAGGGGTTTGAGGGAGTTTGGGGAATTTGAGGGGCTTGACGGGTTTGAAGGAACCCTCCACACCCTGAGCACTCGTACCTTCTCTCACGCGCTCCCCATGTCTAACGTCGCGCTTGGATCCCGTAAAAAAACACATTTTGAAGCAGCCTCGAGCAAGCCCTTCTGGCAAGTTTCGAGGGGTTTGAGGGATTTGAGGGGTTTGAGAGGTTTGAAGGGCAGGCCCCGATGTCTAACGTCGCTCTTGGATCCGTAAAAAAACACATTTTGAAGCAGCCTCGAGCAAGCCCCTTCTGGCAAGTTTCGAGGGGTTTGAGGGATTTGAGGGGTTTGAGGGGTTTGAAGGGCAGGCCCCGATGTCTAACGTCGCTCTTGGATCCCGTAAACAAACACATGTTGAAGCAGCCTCGAGCAAGCCCCTTCTGGCAAGTTTCGAGGGTTTGAGGGGAGTTTGAGGGATTTGAGGGGTTTGAGGGGTTTGAAGGGCAGGCCCCGATGTCTAACGTCGCTCTTGGATCCCGTAAAAAAACACATTTTGAAGCAGCCTCGAGCAAGCCCCTTCTGGCAAGTTTCGAGGGGTTTGAGGGATTTGAGGGGTTTGAGGGGTTTGAAGGGCAGGCCCCGATGTCTAACGTCGCTCTTGGATCCCGTAAAAAAACACATTTTGAAGCAGCCTCGAGCAAGCCCTTCTGGCAATTCTGGCAAGTTTCGAGGGGTTTGAGGGACTTGAGGGTTTGTTGGGTTTGAGGGGTTTGCAGGGCAGGCCCCGATGTCTAACGTCGCTCTTGGATCCCGTAAAAAAACACATTTTGAAGCAGCCTCGAGCAAGCCCCTTCTGGCAAGTTTCGAGGGGTTTGAGGGATTTGAGGGGTTTGAGGGGTTTGAAGGGCAGGCCCCGATGTCTAACGTCGCTCTTGGATCCCGTAAACAAACACATGTTGAAGCAGCCTCGAGCAAGCCCCTTCTGGCAAGTTTCGAGGGGTTTGAGGGAGTTTGAGGGATTTGAGGGGTTTGAGGGGTTTGAAGGGCAGGCCCCGATGTCTAACGTCGCTCTTGGATCCCGTAAAAAAACACATTTTGAAGCAGCCTCGAGCAAGCCCCTTCTGGCAACTTTCGAGGGGTTTGAGGGATTTGAGGGGTTTGAGGGGTTTGAAGGGCAGGCCCCGATGTCTAACGTCGCTCCTGGATCCCGTAAAAAAACACACTTTGAAGCAGCCTCGAGCAAGCCCCTTCTGGCAAGTTTTTTCGAGGGTTTGAGGGACTTGAGGGGTTTGAGGGTTTGAAGGGCAGGCCCCGATGTCTCACGTCGCTCTTGGATCCCGTAAAAAAGCACATTTTGAAGCAGCCTCGAGCAAGCCCCTTCTGGCAAGATTCGAGGGGTTTGAGGGATTTGAGGGTTTGAGGGGTTTGAAGGGCAGGCCCCGATGTCTAACGTCGCTCTTGGATCCCGTAAAAAAACACATTTTGAAGCAGCCCTCGAGCAAGCCCCTTCTGGCAAGTTTCGAGGCTTTTGGGGGATTGGGGAATTTGAGGGGCTTGACGGGTTTGAAGGAACCCTCCACACCCTGAGCACTCGTACCTTCTCTCACGCGCTCCCCTTGCAGTCGCAAGGGGTCGGCGGATATGACATGTTTTGAGGCTCAATATGATTCCAAGAGTTTTACGTCATTGTTTCATATCTAATAAATACATGAGAAAAAAGGTTTTGGACAACACCCACATCGCCTTTTTCATCCTTTTTCTGTTTGAACATTCATCATGTGGAGATGCCGCCGCATGCAACTCACCCGACCGGGCCGGGACCTCGAGACGGGTTGGCAGGTGGCGGTGTTCAAGTCATCTGTTCCATTTGTGGGGATGATTGGGGCTCCAAAGCAGACAGAACAGTAGATCCCCGCTAAACATGTGCGACTATCTATATACCAGCACCCTCCAACAGGTCACCAATTGAAACCGGCTAGGGCCTAACAACCCTCCATTTCGGAGACCTGTAGAGTCGGTTCTGGTATGGGGTCGTGCGGGCGATCGACCCTCGTGCCCGGGGACTATCTCAGGGTCCGTGGAGGTCATCTCGGGTGTTAGTCATACCCCTAGAAGGTCCAAAGACTATATTTTGATCGGCTGAAGTAAAGGAAGTGCCCTTTCAGGTCCCCTAAAGACCATTCTTTTTATAGTCTTTGACTCCCAGGCATACGTACTGCCAGCAGTCCTTGGGTGTGGGTGCGGGGGTGCGGATCCCATGGGAGGAAGGAGGAAGGAGGTTGTCGGTGCGATGTTCGTCACATCCACCGCTTTTGGGATGGGACGAGCCACACCATATGATGTGACTCCTGGCTGTTTGGCTTCGAACGTTTACTTGGCACAGATTTTCGGGTCTTCTTTGGGACAAGAGCACGTCCAGATGACGCAGAGGCTCGGACCGGCAGATGTGCCCATGACCCCAGGTCAAGCACCCCCAATGTATGTACACTCTGGAAGAGACCCACATGGAACCTGAAAACCACTGGTTTGTAGAGGAAAACAGTCTTTCAGGGTGCCATTCTCAGGGTCCGTGTTAGTTTTCGGGAGTGTAAATAGGCCAGTCCCATGGGTTCCCATGGAGTTCAACGTAGAGAGACGACTGAAGACTTGTAAGAGCATGGGTTTCCACGAAGAAGTGGACATGTATATAGCAGATGCAGAGTCTGAGTAGATGGCACCATCCTCCAATCCTCGTACTTTTGGATGGGGGATTTCCAACTGATACTTCAAGAACATTATCACACTGTGTGGAATGACTGTTTCCATTTTGTTCTCAAGTCGCTGTGCACATCTCAATCGGACCAAGGGAAGCTGCGCCAATGGTGTGATTTGCAAATGCTCAGGATTTGCCCAACAGATTTTTTGCCAGTTCATCAACCAATGACTGTAGGGGTAGTCTTTGCCTTGCCAGCTTGTCAAGAGAGCTGCTGCTTGAAATTCTGGCTTCCTGCCAGCTGCTTCCGTAGCTGCCATGAAAGTTTGGCAGATCCTCATCGAAATCATCGGTCCAATCCGTCCCGGACCGGAAGAACGAGTCTTCTCAGGTCGTAAGGACGGGAGGTGTTGATGTTGTGTGGGATGCCTTCCCGTATGTTGGGGCAGGTTGGGGCATACCCTGTCACAGGTCTTCTCCAACTCACTCCGTTTTCCGAGTGGACTCAATCGATCGAACTTCAGCAAAATCACAGCTGCTTATGCTGTTTGCTTGAGGCTGATGGCTGGATTGGTTCGCAACGCCGTGCCGGCGCTGCCTTTTTCTTCGTTTCAATTGGAGAAATGAACATCCTGAGTCTGGTCCTATACTGTAACAGTCGTCAAATTAAACAATAATCACTATGTATTTCAGAGACTAATGGGATACAGTATGCCCAACGGACATCATGTTGCCCTGTCAATGGCCAATGACTTAACAGATCTCGCACCCCAGATTTCGTGCACAGTGCCGCGAAGTCACATGGCTATACCAGACTTGGTACAGGGGTACAGTGCTTTCAGAGGTTCGATGGCACTGGCACACGAAGATCATGCGTTTAGTTTGAGGGTCCATATAAACCACCCCACTTGGGGGCCCTGGTGCCATTGAACCCTCTGAAACCGTAAATGTTTCATTCGACACACTGAAATCAGTGCTTGTGATGGATCCAGCAGACGTGACGACTGCGACTGCGACTGCGAATCGCCCTTTCTTGGCGCGACGTTCACCCGACGTGTTCGCCATGTTCGCCACTGCGGCTGCGATGTCCGAATGTCGGCTGAAGTGATCAGGCGCGAGCGATTCACGGCGGGGGGATCGAGTGGCTGGGGGATCCAGCAATTCATTTGGTGTTCGCAGGAGGCGGCTTGAATGGCTGAGAATGGCCGAGCCAAGTCATGGGTCATAGGATGTCATAGGCCAGCTTCTAGTGAACGCTAAGGCTAGTGAACATATATATAGGGACATTGTGACCCGCTGTGACTTCACACAGTACATGGTCTTGAATTTGCTGTGGAATTTCAAGGGCAGTTGGAAGGACCACTGGTGAGCCGTAAAAACTCGGCACGGGCCCGTTGATGGCCCGAGCAAAAAAACTCAGAACAAGACGAACTGCCGAACAACGAACCAAGCAAACTGACGATGGCCGTGCTGGCTGGCGGAAAGCGGTTCCGGCCCCCGGCTAGCCGGACGACTGACGTGGGTAACATCGGGCCGAGAAAGAAAAGAATGGATTGTTTTTTTGTTCACATTACCGTGGCCAAGCATGCCATAGAACCGCTCCATGGGCCTTGGTGGCTTAGCTCGGCTGATCGCTGATCTTAGTTGATGAAGCCAATGAGATTGCTAAGATATAATTATAAATGACAAATAATGATGAATAATAAAATATAATGTAGCCGCTGTCCCAAATCATAAAGAAGGAATAACAAATAAGAAATACAAATAGAAGATGCCAAGAGCTGGTAAGGGATGACAGGAAAGAATAATATGATATTAAGTTATGAGGGTTATGATCCCAAAATGCAATATAAGAAAGATAAATAGTAAAATGAAAGATAGAAATATTACAAAAGATTACTAGTATTCATGAATTTTAAGCATTAGTCTCCAGGAACAGAACCGGAGGGTTTACGGGGAGGAGCCTCACCGCCTCACTTGGGCTGTGCGGCTCTGAAGCTCCACGGGGGAACCCCGTCAAAGACCTTCCCCAGGCTGACCCAGAATCCCCTATAGCCATCCATGGGACGGGAAGATTGGCCGATCAGGCCGGAGGTGATTTTATGGTGATTTTAGGGTCAATGTAATATACAATATGATTCCAGTCCCATGGATTGTTAGGGGAGGTTCCCTACCCCAGACACGACTCAACGGTTTTGTTGGCCAATACTTCCATGTAAGTGGAGTGTTTGGGTATGGATGAACCCTGATGAGCATCATTTTATGGGGGAAGATTTGTATGTTTTCTTGTTCCGTGAAGCAAATCCCTTTGTCGGCCGAAGTGGTTGGAGAGGTGACTTACAGAGCGAGCTTGTCCAAGGGAGAGGTCCATTCTTCCAGACCTCAGCTGGAAAAACCATCCAAAGAAGACCACACCCACAGGGTCTCCCGATCTGGGCCGTGGGGAGGCCTTCCCAAATGACTTTTTTTATGTTGTTTTGTTTCCCGAAACGTGTCATGTAGATAGATACCGCATGGTATTGGGGTCTATCAGGTTCATGTTCCAAGTTTGGACCAGCCAGTTTTCCACCCTAAAACCAGCTCTTCGGCCCTTGGAGACCCCGCCGCCGCTCCGCTCTTGGCGACGCCCTTCCACCGCAGCGGGAACGTCTCCGACCGGACAGGGCCGTGAAGGCTGCGCAGAGCAGCAGCGAGGCACCGTTCCGCGGCGAGCGGCTCGACTCGGGAGGGAGAGGACGTGGATCCCGAGTGCCACTCCATGTCGTCGGACGGTCGGACTGTTTTGGTTTTGATGGGTCACATGTATTGATCTTCCAGTCCCATGCAGTGGTTGGTTGATGCGTTGCTTTTGTTCCCTAGGGCTCCTGGCCCACCTCAGTTTCGAAGATGGGCCAGGGGTGGGTGGTCTTGGGGGTCTAACCACCGAACCTGAGGATATGGTTGGAGCCCTAGGGATTATTCAACTTTGGGGGAGAGAGTTATACTGCTCCAACATCGGTGTTCAGTCAAGTTCGGGGTTCAGTTTGGGTTGATGTTTTGTCGGGACCCCTCTCGGGGCTTCTTCTCCCATCGCTCATTGAGGGGTGGCAACTACTGGTTGCTCATAAGCAGATAATATTTATACATCTATTACATAGATAGCATTTCTGATACAGGCTAGTATTCAAGGGTGGTAACCTATATACAAAGACGCTGAAAGAGTGGTTCAGACTTTCCACAATATAGAAAAAGGGATTAAGTTTGGTCTACAGGATGAGGCGTGAGAAAGGGATTGCCAGCGCTGTTGTTTTGCACTGAAGAAGTAGCTTCCATCGAGCTCATGTTTGTATGCCTCAATGATGTACAAAGCCCGCAGAAATCCCCCTGAAACAATCATGGAAGTGGCTGGCATGATCATTCTATGCCAGGGGGTGAACTCCACTTCCATTAATTAGTTCAGGGAGTGTATCTCATATCAACTTGACTCCTCTCCCTTGCAGGTGGAATTGCTGTTGGCCCCTGAGCTGCCCGGTGGGCCAGGCAACCGAAGCTGGCCACACCAGCCACTCCGACAGCTGCATCAAGTAGCACACGTCGCATCGCATCTCGCGTGGATCGAGACGTCCGCGGGGCGTTTGACCAGCTTTCACCTGGGTTTGGCGGATCCTATGTCACACTCCATGTGACTGGCATACCTATTTGAATTCACCACAAAAATACTGCAATGTAGGTAAATATAGATATTGAAGAACACATAAACATAAGCCATATACCTGGTCTGGGTTATGGGTCATTTCCCCCAAACCTGGGGAAGGTCTTTGATGCTTGCCCGTCTACGGAGCTGCAAAGCCAAGTTCAGTCCTCCCCCTGACCCTCAGGTTCTGGTCGTGGGGACCGTAACTTCATCACCTGGTCAGCCACCAAGCAAGGCCACCAAGGCCCATGGGGCGGTTCTGTGGCCCGGTAAGGAAGAACCAATCACCAATTGGAGCCGCCTACCCCTCAAAAGACTTGAACACAAAACACTCAAACAAGAGGTTTTGAAAGGAAGCCACCTCAGTTGTAGTCCCCGAAGCTGCCCTCGCATTTGTCTATGGTGTCAACGACGTGCAGTAGGTGTTCGTTCGATGTACTCCAAAGATCCCACTACCGAACCTGAATCCTTGGAAGGCTACCAAAAAATATGTCCCAAGGGCTCCAAGTACCTCCTCAGAAGGTCTTTGGACCCTCCTGGCACCCACCTCAAACACCTTCTTAGAAGGCACTTGGAGCCCTCGGGTGTAAATACTGACGGTGGGAAACACGGTTGCCCAACCATTGCCACAATGTAGGTCTCCCTTTTTCTCCCTCCAAGCAAGAAGGCCCCTGAAGAGGCCCCGACCCTTCGTGCAGCGACGGAGGTCCTGAAGTCGACGGGACGCAATGCGCTGCCAGCCGTGTTGTGGATGTTAAGGAGCGACGTGGATGGCGCGCTCGCCCCGCGCGCTCGCCCCGCGCGCCCGCGGATTGGGGAGATCATTTGTGAAGACACTGGTTAGCAAGACGATGCCACTTCTACGCTTCTATAACTGGAACCGGGGGGTTGTGTGTCCCGAACTGGGTGAAGGTTTTCCTTGTTCTTCCCGGCTTCGACTGCAAAGCGAAGACCAACAGGAGACTATAGGGAGAAAAGGTCCCAAGGACTGGCTGGAAGGGATCTCCTGGAAGAAGTGGCCTGAAACATGGAGATGAGTAGGGCCATCGGGGCAGCAGATATTCTTTCACGGTTTAGCAGTATAGCATACTCAAGTGGATTGGGAACTTGGGATAGATTGGGGATACTTCCACTTGGGGTATCGATCTCCAGACCTGGACCTTCCAACTGTGCAGAAGTTCCGCCTTTCGGCTTGTCTTAATGACTACAATCAATTGATAATGATTGGTTGTTTGATTGGAAGGGGATACGCCGTATGTACACAACCGAAGTCCGTATATAGTGTCCAGACGGTCAGCACGCACTTCCTGCCCAGGTCCGTCCGTGGGTTCTTAGATGGAGACGTTCCATTCGGTTCCACCGTTCCACAGCGTCGAAGACGATCCCGTTTCTTGAAAAACCACTGCGCAGCCCTGCGCTGGTAGAGCAGGAACATCATCAAAACCCGGGAGCCTGGACCTGGTCCGACTCCGGAGCGATTCCCATCGCCACCCGGCCATTTCCGGTCGCCTACGGATACGGATCCGGGACGTCCAGGAGCTCCCTCCGACCGAATGTGATCCACTTCAATGCGGCCGTGGCAGCCCCTTGGCCGACCGGGTGGAGGTGGAGCTTGTGGAGAATGGGATAGACATGGCTTAGGGATGTTGAGGGCGGTGCCAGAGCCATCTTCTGTGAAAGCACTGGAGTTGTAGATCATTGACACCCACCTTTTTTGGAATGCATGAGAGGTGCTCATGCATTCCAAAGAAGCGGGGTTCTTTCAACTGTCCAAAAGGCGACCATCAAGAAGCTTGGAGAAATCCAGCAAGCAGCCCGACCCATCCTCAAAAACTCATTCAGGGAGGGTGTCACTGTCACACCTGAAAGCTACATAAAGCTACATGTTCTTGCCAGGTCGTAGGGGCCATCGGTGTTTTGGAACCCTAGGGCCCCAGGGCTCCTGTCTCACATCTTCAGAAGGTAGTTGGACCCCAACCACCTTCTCAGGAAGTAGCTACACCTCCAACATCCCTCCAACCACATCTTCAGAGGTAGTTGGAGCCCCCGGACCTACCCCAAAACACCCTCTCAACGGAGATCGTTGATCTCGCGCTCCCACGCGAGGCCTGCGAGGAAGCCGATGCTTGGCCCAGTGCACTGGAGCTGCTCCGCCAGATGCTTCAGCACTCGGTGCTGCGTGGCGAGAGCGAGTCGGACGGTTACGTGACGTGGAGCGAGCGTTTGGAGCTCACGAGATCAGGGTCTGATCTGATGGATTTGATGGTTGGAACATCAAAATTAGAGGAAATAAGGTTCATAGAGGTGCAGACTACAGGTGCATCAAGTTGCTTTTTTCACCAAGCACTCGCTTTGATTTTTTTGGACCATGTCGATAAAATTAAGTTGATCATGATATACAGATACATCATCAAATGGCAATCCCTTTGTTCACCACCTAATATTGGGGGTTTGCTCCATTTGGTCGGCGATCCGGATTCCCACTTAGTCTACTGTTCCCAGGACATTTGGGATACCTGTCGTTCAGCCATGGCCATGGCCATTCCCAACGAGACTTCTTCACACTTGGGAGCCCAAATCTTCCCAGTGCGACACGGTCCGCACCACGCGCGGCCGCAGCATGCACAAACGCTCAGCACCATGCGCCACACATGGCACCCGTGCGTTTCGACCACGCAGGTGCAGGGCAGCGTGTTAAGCTTCAACCGCACAATGGCAGCCATGAGCTCAGAGTGGCGCAAGTCCTTGGCCCTGTTGGAGGCGGGAAGCTCGTCCATCCATCCTCCCTGGAAATGGCCCAGGAAGTACGTTGATTTGCAAGTCACCATGGTCGGGTTCCCCACGAAACATGAATTCGGTGGCAAAGATGGAAAAAGCAAAAACACACACTCAAATCCCTTGATGTTAGATACCCCAAAAGATCCACGTAAAGTGACTATGACCGACATGAAGACCACCCAAAACCATTCCAAAACCACCAGTCATGAGGCCGGCGATAGAAATCCGCCCATGGTTTGGGCCTCTGGGCTTCGTTTGGGGAGTCCTCCTCCGTCTGGTGCCCTGCCCTGCCGGCTTCAGGAGATGCCTTCGCACCAGGTGGCGCCTTGTGCGACCACCGATGGACGGTTCCAGGGGGGGGCGGACAGAGGAAGTGGTGATGGGTCGCATTCCCCCTACGGTGTAACTCCAGTCGCACCTTCTAAGAACGCTATAGCGAAGCTGTGTTTGGGGTCCAGGACTTGGATTGTGTTCTCAGGGTCACTCATTCGTCTCACTAAGGATCACTAAGGTATGTTTCACCGCACCGAATTGGCTCAAGGTTCAGGAAAAGGCTTGCGCCTTGGCATATCGGATCACTCGATCGATCGTTGTTGAAACCTTCCGGTTCACATACGTGCACACACACTTTTTGTTGTTTCGGATTCGACTTCCGTCTTTTCCGTCTCTCTACCAGATTCCAAATCTGGTAGCGGAGCTACCCAGCTCTCGCTTTCGATCCCTGTCAGGACTCCTCCTGCTCTCTTTGACTTCGAGCATTGGACTTCGAGCACTACTCAGCCTCAGCACTTGCGCTTGCCAGCTTTTTGCTTGAGCATTCCTTTCCACCTACCTGAACACGCCCTTCCACTATATTGCACCGTCACTTCACACCACCACTTCGAGCAGCTTGCTTTCTCTCGCAACTTGGCATTATGCAGGACCAACATGAAGGCGGTGGCCTTCCTTTGCAGAGCTTCACCAAAGATGTTCCACCAGGCTGGAGGCCATACTCTTATCCACTGCCTCGCTATCGTGACTTGCTACATGTTTGGATGAAGTTGACGAAACTAGATTCAGATCAGATTGGAGCAGCCATGATCTCCCGTCTTGGAGGCACGGCCTATGACTTGGCTATGAGTCTTCAAGTCACTCGTCGAGAAATCCACAATGGGACAGTTCAAGATCGCACCTATGTCGGTGTAGAAGCCGCCTGCCTGGACTCAGCAGATGCTGTGATGCATCCCACCACTGGGGCACAAGTTGCTCCAGCATATCCACCAGGATGCAAAATGCTGCTGGATCATTTGTTCTCCATGCACTACTTGGATGATCAAGACCGAGCCTGGGTCTCTCTGGATGCCTTCTTCTCATTCAGACAAGGCACCAACCAGGACTTTCTCGAATACACCCAAGAGTGGGATCGCCTGCTCAAAGAGGCCACAGACTATGGAGGTCTTCAACTCTCAGACCCTTGCAAGGCCTACATCTTCTTCTCTCAAAGCAATCTTGATGAACGCACAGTCTATGACTTGCGTCTCAAAGTCAATGGCGATCTCAATCGCTTCAGAGAGATGATCCAGCTCCAGATCCGCTTGACCAAGAATGATGCCGCCATCAATGACCAATCCAGAGGATATCGACGGTTCATCAGTCGACCCTCCGATCACTTCGCTCTTGATGATGACTATGAAGTTGATGAGTACGGTTACTGGGGCGAAGAAGACACTGAAGAGGATTGGTATGATGATGAACCAGACTGGTACTACATGGATGGCGAGGAGGAACAGTACTGGCTTGACAATTGCGACTATGACCAGTACTATGAGAAAGGAAAAGGAAAGAAAGGCAAAGGCAAGTGGAAAGGTCAAGGCAAATATGATAGACCTTTATCCAGCACTGGAGCTCCTTCGAGCAAAGGAAAAGGCAAGCAGCCCGTGGGCAATCAATGCACTGTCTGTGGTTCCAAGTTCCACTCTCCACAAGACTGCCCACTTGCCGAAGACAATGAAGCTCATCACGTCGCTCCAGATGCAGCACCTCAGTCAGCAGAAGACTATGACCACTACAACGATGAAGCCGAGTACTATGGCAAAGGCTACGGCCAAAACCGTGGCTCCTTTGGCCGCACTCCATGGCGACCACGATGGTCCTCATCTCGCACTTCAAGCAGAAAAGGAAAAGGAAAAGGACGAAGCAAAGGAAAGGGCAAGAAAGGCAAAGGAAAAGGGAAACGTCGCCACTACTTCGTCTCCGAAGAGTCATACCAGGACTATGCATTGCTCCAGCATCCTACGGGGCAACATGAGTTACCGACTCTGGCACTCATGGTGCATGGAGACATCTCGGACAGCGAGTTTCCTGATCCACCTGATGATGACGAACAAGCCTTCAACACCGACAACCCTTACTGGCACGTCGAAGACCATGATCGGTCTTCAGACACTCAGCCTGCTCAGGGATCTCCCACGAAGAAGGCCAAGAGACAGGCCTTCATTGGTTCGATCTTCGGGCCTACTGCGCACCCGCTCTCTTCAAACAGCTCACCAACCACTGCCAGTTTGCCAGTTGAAGACTCTTCCTTTGCCACAAGCGTACAGCAAACTACCTCAGAAGGACATTTTCAGATGCCACTGCCTCGTACCAGAACTCCTCAGCAGCACTTGGAACAACACTCTAGCACGGCAGTCCCTTCATCAGGGGACAACAGAAGAAGCACCATGACCGGCTACTTTGCGACACCTGCACAGGTGAAGATACTGGGCAAACTGCCTGATTCCTTTCTGCCGGACAACTGGTGTGCAACCTGCCGAACTCCTTTGACTACATCCACAACAAGTGCTTGTATGGAATGCAATTCCAGCTTTTGTTTGTCTTGCATACAATCGCACACATGTGGAACAAGCACTATCTCGGACTCCTGGTCCGTAGTGTCAACAGTGCGACACGGCACTACGCCAGCATCTACTCCAGACGCGACACTAGAGGCCTCTGGCAACATGCCAACAGCAGCAGCGGCAGCAGACTCAGCAGAGTCAAAACAACAAACACACAATGTCGCAGTCAACTCACAAACGCCAGCATCTTCCTCAGCAGCAACAGAGGAAACATTATTATCGGCACCAGCGACATTGCCTCAGGGTACCAGTGGAGACCACTCCGGCGATGCTTATGATGCACCCCAGTTTGGCCCGCACCGTCAGCATCACAGAGGCACAAAACCAGGTGTATCAGATACACCTGTCTCGCGTGCCTGTTTGCAGCCGCGAGATATGCCTCCAGTGGCACTCGACACCACTACGACCACTACGAGCACTACGAACCCACGACAGGACCAGTCGTTCGGGAATCATCGATTTGAAGATGAGAAACCAATGATGGTCACACGACATGGCGTCAGAGAGACGGCCATAGCTCATGCTCCAGCAAGAACAGCACAGCAGACATCGGCAGGAGCAACTGACACACAAGCATCAGCAAACACGGCAGCGGCAGAAGCGCCAGCAGCTAAGAAAGAATCAGTGCCCACCTTTGTGGAGTTTGCTCAGGAACCAGATGAACTACTTCGAGGCACCTTGGCCACTGGACTTGCAGGCAATGATGCTTTCGCCATCTATCAAACAATTGGTGGAGTGCAGACTGCAGGTCTTCTCATCGACCCTGGAGCTTCAAGGGGTTTGATCGGCTATGAATGCTTCAAGGTGATTCTTCGTGATATACTACGTCCACATCACCTGGAGAAAGAAGTTCAATGGAAGAACTCCAGTGCCTCTTTCACTGGCATTTCCTCAACGACAGAGAAGTCAAAAGGACAAGTGACCTTTCCTGTTGGACTGAACCTCATTGGCAAGTCCACCTTCACTGCCGATACCATCACAGGCGGATGTCCAGCTTTGGTTCCTTTGATTTCTCTTCGCAAGGCCAAGAGCATCATGCTTTGCGACATCTTTCCGGACGGCACTGGACTACTTCTATTGCATCACTCCTCTCAGCGAGGACCACTTCTAGCACCACAGCGACTACTGCTGACCGACAGCGGTCACTACCTGCTCCAGATCCACTTCTTCCGCTACCATGACAAGGAGCTGATGAAGAATGTGGGCTACTTGATGAAACAGCTACAGCCATTACGATCTCTTGTTGCCCATCGAGCCACAGAACTTCTGGCCACGTCAGAGCCAGAGCACTACAAGTGCTTGGTGCTTCGTCATGAAGAAGGCACCACCGATGAAGAGTCAAGGCTCCTTGGCCTGACACACAACGTTTTTCAGGCCGTCCTCAGCAAGACCGTAAAAGGCTGTCCACTTCCACAATGACATCCTCTACTTCTACAACGATCACCTCACCTCACACCACTTATGAGGATTGCTCGAATTCATCTTCAACCACGAGCCCTTGCACGTGCATGCTTGATGATCTTCAACGACATCAATCCTTGCTTTCATCGCAGCAGAGACTGCAGGAACTGTTTTTGAGCAAATGGAATGCCGTCAGTGGACCAAGATGGTCTCGTGGAGGTGAACACATATCCTCCTTGCTCCCGGATGACCTGACCGCCGATCAACGGCGCACTGCAATGACCGAGATGAAGGCCATTCCTGAATACTTCTATCGCTACACTGGTTTGCCCATCATCTCTCCGGCAAACGCCACTGAGTTCATGCAGAACGTCAAGTCCTCAGGATCAGCCGATACCGTGATCAGCTTGTTCTCAGGCTCTGGTCGCTTGCTGCTCACATTGATGAACGACCCACATCATCTGCTTGGCCTTCCTCCCATTGACCTTCGGCATGGATGGAATATTGGTCAAAGACAACATCAGCAGCTGATCGACCAGTTGTACAGTCGCTTCAAGCCTGCCGTTACGATTGCTGAGCCTCGCTGCAAGCATTGGTCCAAGAGCGGCAACCGCCGTGATCCAGTCTTGACTCAGAGTCTTCGAGATGAAGAGCTGCCCACACTCCGCTACCTCTCAAAGAGAATCGTGGCAGAGGTGAATCAAGACCATCAGTGCTTGCTTGAGAATCCCAAGGGGTCAGCCATCTGGTGGGATTCCCCACTTGCTAGTTTGGAGTGGCACAACCACATGAAGCGTTACCATACTTGCCAGTGCCACTACATGCGAGGCATACCTGACGGCGAAAGACACAAGAAGGAAACCAGCCTTCTGACCAACATGAAGCTAAAGCAGAGCATAGCATACTGCACCTGCACTAGAGGACACATCCAGTTGCAGGGCACTGACACACACAATCATGTGAGCAGAACAGCAGCAGCAGCAGCACTGTTCCCACATAGATTCTGCCAAGCATTGAGTACAGACATCGTCAGCAATTTGGAACATCAAGCACATCAGCACAAGAAGCATCACTATGCAGAGGAAGTCTCTGAACCAACATCTTCCTCAGCGGCACCAGCATTTGCAGCACTTCCTCGCAGCTTTGAGGACATCCAAGCCTCCTCGCTGCGCCTCGTCGGGCACTACTTCATCCTTCCTCCAGAGAAGAAAGATGACCTCAAGCGATGTCTCGGAGGTCTTCTGGAGATTGTCAGTGACAACATCAAAGGAAGAGGAGCTCTGGAGCAGATCTTTCCTTTCACCACATCACAGGAGATGAACTATCAAGAAGGTATTGTCTACCTGATTGAAACTTTGCAGGTGAACTTCATCACCCGCTATGTCTATCAAGTCAGGAATCTTAGCAAGACCATCAAGTTCTCTGCTCAGGATTCTGTCGTGAGTCTTGCTCGCAACGTCAACTTCTTTGGCATTCTGATCCAGCTCTTTGACAACTGTGTGACCATCTTCGTTCAGACCTTCTCCACGCTGGAGCGGTTAGACACCTACTACTCCTGGGAGGCTGCTGGACTTCTCCTACTGGGTGAGATCACACTGGCAGGTCGCAATGCTCTTTTCAGACCGCGACTATCAACACCGACTCCAGATACTCGTTGGCAAGAGCCTGACCGAGACAAGCGAGCAGGTCCTGAGCAACTTGCACCACAACCAAGCGAAGCAGATGAGCATATCAGAGCCAATGGCGATCGCATAAAGAGCTTCAAGCCCAGTCAAGACTTCAAGCAACTTCCTCAAAAGCTCATTCATGCCTCCAAGGAAGAGCGTCGCCGACTACTCCAAGGGCTGCATGAAAGACTCTGGCACTGTGGTCCACAAGACATGCTTCGCTTCCTCACTGCGCTGATACTGCCCCGAGAGGTGATCATGCAGGGTGTCTCAGTCTGCCAAGATTGCAAAGAATGTCGACAATATGCCACCAAGATGGCCAGACCATTGATCAAGTCTGATGTTGCCCTGTACTTCAATGAGGAAGTCTTTTTGGACCTCTTCTTTCTCTGGGGAGAGCCTTTCGTCTTGATCATTGATGCAGCAATCAAATGGAAGACTGGAGCGCTTCTTCCTGATCGCAAGCCCATGGCTCTTATTGAAGCTCTTCGAAGAGAATGGATTCGACTCTTTGGACCTCCGAGTCGTATAGTGTCCGATCAAGAAGGCTCCATGACCAGCTATGAGGTGCAGAACTTCCTGGAAAAGCTGGGCATCACTCGCTGCCTTGTGGGAACACAAGGCTCTCACACAAAAGGCTTGGTCGAACGACACATCGGCCTAGTCAAGCTCTCCATGCTAAAGATGAAGGCAGCTCAAACTCGTGAAGGAGTCATCATGTCCCACAACGACATCTGCCAAGAAGTATGCATGGCACAAAATCTGATGTTGGAATACAATGGCCAGACTCCTCAAACGGCACTCACTGGTGTTCAATCAAAAGAGCTCTGGAATTTGGAGACCGACAACATCCAGGCCACGGAATCAGCATTGGAGCTCAAGCCAGATGTGGCCGAGCTAGCCATCCGCACTCGCATGCTGGCAAAGCAGTGCATTCTCCAATCCATTGTTGAAGAGCGACTAGCCTTGGCACGTAAGATGAAGCAGCAGAAACATCCTCCAAGTCTCTTGGTGCCTGGCATGCTTGTGGACGTCTACCGCTCTCCTGCAGTAAAACGTGAGCTAGCTGGATGGCATGGTCCTGGAGAATTGCTATCCATCCAACGACATGCAGGTGCCGCCATTGTCCTTCTTCACGGACAACCTCTGATGTCTCCTTTGAATAGCATTCGGCGCCATGTTCCTTTGGGCTTCTATGTTCAGGAACATCTGCATTCCCTCAAGGACAACTCTCCTGATGAGTTCTACTGCAACTATGAAGATGTCAGAGATTATCAGCTCCAGTTCTATCACGACCAAAGCAATCGGAACTACATCACCGGACAACACACTCATTTGTCCACAATCATGGATCTCGTTGAAGGAGAATCCCATGGACGACTGTTTTGGATTGGCTGGCGCATGAATGACAAGGGCACCATGGAAGCTCTTCCTGATGAGGAAACGGTCTCAAAGCATTCCATTCTCCTTCATGGCAATCACCTCCGACTACAAGATCTCATCGGCACCTTACACGGGGTGATCTTTGGCCACGGTCTGAAAAGAATTCCAGTGCCTCGAGGACATCGACAAGGTCTACTACTGCGATGGAAGAACAACTTCAGAAAGCACTACACCATGGAGCAAAGAAAGCTTAGTCAGACCACAGCCTTCACATCATTGCAGGTGTCCGCATGGAATACTCTCTACTTCTATAGCTATGTGCAGCCAGAGACTGATCCAGAACCACCTCTGAGAGTGGACACCTTGGACTGGGATGACATCTCCAGCATTGATCCATCAGCACGACCTCCATCGGCTCCAGACATGAGCATTTTCGGTCCTCCAGGTCTGGATCCCATCGATGAGAATGATGAACAATCCACTGAACTGAACCAGGCTCCGCCACCACCAGGAGCACCGCCAGGCTTTCCGCCAGGTCTTCCTCCAGCACTACCTTCTGAGAGCACTCCACAATCCATGACAGGAATGGATAACTCCATGAATCCTTCAGAAGAAATCATCGCAGATCCTCCTCCGGATGATCCTGGTCCACCACAACCACCAATGACTACTACTGCTGGCAATCAACCACCAGACTCACCAGATTTACCACAACTCAAACTTCAAGTGCCACGTTCTCCAATGCATCAGCCACTACAGCCAGGTCCTCAGAAGACTCCTTCTTCTCAGCTGCCACCAAAGTCTATCGACATTCCGCCAGCACTACCTCCAGAGATGACTGGAGAGAAGCATCTACATCCGCGACAACCACTGGATCGCAGGTTCAAGAACCGAACTTTGGAAAGATCCGTTGAAGAAGGAGCTCCGCGGAAACACACAAAGATTTTAGATGACAACGATGAGAACTCAAACATGTCACACACTGACCCAGACAGTGACAATCCAGGCAACTTACCATTTCTACACGATCCTCATGCACCACGACCATCTATGTCAACTGCACAGTCAAGTCAAGATCCTCTTGTACCACAAGAACCCAGGTCAACAACAGGCAACAAAGCAACAGGCATATCGGAATCACTCGATCGATCGTTGTTGAATCCCAGCAACACCGACTCACAGACAGCTCGTGACAACAAGCAACAAGCATCAGCATCGACAGCACCGGCAGCCGCCTCCTCTAGCACTTCGGATCTTCCAGGCATTGCTCCTTCACCTGCTGCACCTACCGCTGCAGATCTGAACGACTCCAATGAGACCTTGGATCCAGATGCTACTCTGGACTATGGCGACAGCCAACTCCTCACTCGAGCTCACTCTGAGCTCACGAGCCAGGACCGCCGTGCTGCGCACACATCGCACACACTTGTTGAAAAGCTGTTTAATTTGTTTTCCGATTCGAGTGTTTCCGACCCGTTTCACACATGCCTCACGGAGTTGTGCCATGGTGACACAGATACATTGTGCATGCTGCGCGAGTTGTCGGACGAGTTCACACACATGTTCACAGAGCATTTTTCTGACATACAGTTGCAGCAGATATATTACTTGGATCTTGTCACGAATGAAGTTTTCAGAGTTGACGATGAGACAGCAAACCTTTCAGACGAAGAGATGCGGAAATTTGCAAGTCTTGTTCATGAAGGTGATAGGAAGGAGCTTGCACACTTCATAGACCACCATGTTTTCATTCCAATCAAAACTTCCACATTGCCGTCGGGAACCAATCTTGTGGACTGTGTTTGGATTCGAAAATGGAAAGTGAAGAACGAGATTGTGAAGAGCAGGGTTTGTGCTCGCGGGTGTTTTGACCGACAGAAGAACATCATCGAGCGACACTCTAGCACTGCCAGCCGATTGTCTCAACGCATTGTTCTCTCAGCAGGTATGATTGAACAGTACTTGTATGGCGAATCAGTTGACACGGAATCTCTAGATATATCGTGCGCATTTCTTCAGGGCCTCAGATATTCAGACCTCAGGAAGCTTGCAAAAGAGCTGGGGTATGAACAGAAGGGGGTCCGAAGCGTTTGCATCACACCACCGGAAAACGTTTGGAGACACTTCAGGGCTATGGACTCAGCACCACCAGTTTTTCACATCTCAGACGAGGAGCGTGGAGAATGGTCGTTGAAGGCCTTGAAGGCCATGTACGGTTTTTCGGATGCACCACTCATGTTTCAGTTGGCTTTGCTTCAATTTCTTGTCAAGGAATGTGGCGCTACAAAGAGCTTATTTGATTCGAATTTTCTGTACTGGACACAGTATGTTCATGGAGAATCTCGGATTACACTTATGCTCACAGCACACGTGGATGACTTGCAAATCACTGGCAGTCAAACCATGCGAACATGGTTGCATCACCAACTCACCAGACGTTTTGGGGAGCTCAAGAGGCAAGTTATGCCTTACACACATGCAGGAATTCAGTTGGAGCGCTTGAGTCAAGGGACGTTGCGTCTTCATCAGGATCATTTCTGCAGTAAACTTGAGACCTCAAAGCTGGATGACAAAGAAGATCCAGAAAGAGATCTTCGTCCAGATGAACAACGCACATTCAGAAGCCTCACTTGTGCAGTACTTTGGGCATGTCAGACCAACAACCAGGAGCTTTGTCAGGTGACACAACTTCAACAGCACTTGACCCAAGGCAAGTTGAAGCACTTGATTAGCATCAATGGTGTCATCAAACGTTTGAAGTCACCAAGTCGAGAGGCATACGGAATTTACCTCAAGAAGCTCACTCCTCCGTTGCGTGTTGTTTGCGTCAGTGACGCGTCGTCTGCAAATAAGAAAAGCAGTTATGCCACCGAAGGCATTTGCGTGTTGCTTGCAGAGGACAAAGTGTCGATGCTTCACTCGGATAAGAACGACTTCTTGGAAGGCGAACAGGTTAAGAATCTTGGAGGAGCGATGCATCTCTTGGTGTGCTCCAGCACTAAAGCCAAACGTATCAGTCATTGCACTAGTCACGCGGAAACTAACGCATGTTCTCGAGCTATCCCAATAGCTGAACTTGTGTCCCTCCGTATCTCCGAGCCAGAGATGAAGTTGTATGCCGATCCTGAAGAGATGACTCCAATGCGACTGCTACACCTCATAGAAGGCAAGAAGCCTTGGATCCCAATCGACTGTCTGATCGATTGTATGGATTTGTGGGAGTTGAGTTGTGGCCGCAAGGGCATTCCTCAGGACAAAAGTCAACGACTGGGAGTTCTTGCAATCAGGGAAGAGCGTCGGAGTGAGAGGATCAGACGATTCTTTCATGTGACAACGCACTATATGTTGTGTGACTTGCTCACGAAATATTCCGGCTACTTCAGTAAGTCTTTGCAGGAGCTTCTTACATGTGGTTGTTGGACTGTTGATGGAAAGCTCAGAGTTCGACACAAGTTTGGTCAATCGGCAGAGTGGGCCTGAGGTCAGAATCCTTGTCTGTGTCAAGAGGTCCGGCGTTTTCCTTCGTTCGACGAAGAGAAGAGACACCAGACTTGGATTGTGTTCTCAGGGTCACTCATTCGTCTCACTAAGGATCACTAAGGTATGTTTCACCGCACCGAATTGGCTCAAGGTTCAGGAAAAGGCTTGCGCCTTGGCATATCGGATCACTCGATCGATCGTTGTTGAAACCTTCCGGTTCACATACGTGCACACACACTTTTTGTTGTTTCGGATTCGACTTCCGTCTTTTCCGTCTCTCTACCAGATTCCAAATCCAGGACGGTTTGAGGTCCAATCATCCTGAACCTGAGGAGGTACGAAAACGGAGCCCTAGCAATTGTGTCGCCCTGTCCCACTTCTTCCGCCCGGTGTTAATGCTTTTTGGGCCCGGTTGAGTTGTGATGCCAAAGCTCCTGCAAGTGATTGGCTCTGTGCTTTTGGGAGCCTTGGTTTATGCGCTGTTGTGATTTCATGTTATTCAATGCTCCCTACTCCTAAGTCGTGTGTAGATGATTGTAGATGTCCCTAAAGAGGACCGAACAAAATGCAGTTTCTTTAGGAACGGCCAATTCTCAAAAGGTAGTAGGTTGAATCTGCCAGTTATCCTGCCTGTGTCCCTTTATTTTTGTAACAGTAAGTTTTATATAACCGTACATTATAGTATATTGATGTTCTAAAAATACACACACATATGCATATATAATATATGTGTATACATTACATACCCTAAGGATCTCTGTAGGGAATATTTGCCTACATGGAAATGAGCCAACATATCACATACATTGAAATGATAGCCCCAGGGAGCATCATTGTCGGAACAGTTGTATCCTGGAGCCATTTTGATCACCTGATGGTCGTTTAATCTCCTGATGCACACTCTTGTTCCCATTTGCTTCGACCTTAGCTCCTGATGCATCCCTTTATATAATGCTTCCAGTGTTAATTCTTCTCGCATTGAGGCCTTTGAATGGCATCAATGACCACACCACCGGTGATGAGATCTTATGAGACGTCCTGCTGTTGAAGCATGCTATGGTGGTGAGAAGAACTGGAAGGATGAAGGTGCCAGCCTTTCACCCGGTCATAAGAGCTTCGTTGTTTGTGAGTACCTTCCAATCGCTTCAGTCTGCACCACCTGGCTGCAGCAACTTTTTGGCACTTGTCACTTGTGTTTTCCGTGGTCGGAAAGCTTCTGGCATCAAGGTGGGGCACTCAGCCATCCATCAATTAAGTCGTGTTTTGTGTCTCTACGTGTGGTGTGGGCACTGGTTGAAGAACTGAACGAGGTGGATGATCGTATCCAAGAAGGCTACATTTTGCTTAAGGAGAGCTGTGATGTCATTTATCTTCCTGGGCTGAGTATGTCTTGGTCGCACTACTGCCACAAATGTAGAGTCAAAAACGAAGAGTTCATGCTAATGTGTTTGGCAACACCATTGTCCCTATACTACAACGAAGTTTTTTGGCTACAAGGAGCTGCTGGATGAGCATGTGAAACAGGAAGGGTTCTTGGAGAAGATTCGTGCTAACCCACAGCACCCGCTCTTTGAAACAAAATTCTCTTCGAACCCTTCCCGTGTCGAAAGGATCGAGGAGAACTTGGGCTTGGCTACTTTTGCAACGTTTGGCCCCTACCCACCACACGCTACGTTCAAAGTGCTCCTGGCAACTTTGTTGCTTCCCTAGTGTGAGGTTCGAGGTGAACTGTGGCTGAAAGCAAGGACCAGCCGTGTCTTCGCGTGCTTCCTAGCGATTTGCCTCAGACAGGCATACGGTGCAATTCTAACGATTCTAGAGGCCTCAGAGAACCAACAACTTCACTTTATGCCTTGTGATGTGCGCACAGCTGGCAAATTGGAGCCTGGACTTGGAAATGTGCCCGTTGAAGCTATCCCAAGAACAAGCCGTCAGACTCAGGGGCTTGAGACCCTCGAGCTGAAGCGAAGTACTTGTTTGCCATTGTCTTGTTTTTCAACCTAGATGGGGCTGACATTGATGTTGGTGTTTGAGGTTCTGCAAGAACTATGCCGCCCTGGGGTGGAACTACTTACATGGTGGCATTGCATGGTACCCAGCCAGGCCCAAAGTACATGCTTCCTGGCTGGCAGTTGCTGAATGTCTGTACAAAAACGGACAGAGAAACACCACATTATGCCAGGATGTAAACTTCAGGCTTTTATGGAATTACTTTGGGAGCAACTGCAGGCCAAAGACAATTGCCGCTACTTGGGCTTGGTTGTTTGTGTGCCTTTATATGTGCACTGTATGTGAGGGTTGGACTCAGTGCGCAAGATTGTGGGCTTGCTTGTTTGTGTGCCTTTATATGTGCACTGTATGTGAGGGTTGGACTCAGTGCGCAAGATTGTGCACGTGCCGTGCGCTTCATTGAGGTGAGAACCATTATGGTGATGAACCCTTCATGGGCGATGTCAAAGCCCTGGCACGGTCTGTGCACAGCGCGCCTGGCACCCTGTGGTTCTTGTTTTCAAGTGCTTTGGGGGTATGTGGGGGGTGTTTGGGGGGGGCGTGTTGTCTCCGCTGACCCTGCAGGAAGTGCTTTTGAGGTTCGATTGTGCATGCTGTACCTCTAGAGGATAAAACATCCTTCGTTAGCAAGGCAGTCTGCTCAGTCGGCTAGCTGAGAAAAGGCGCTTTGGGAGGCCTGCAAAGAAGTAGAAAAACTGGTAAAATCGAATGTCAGCTGGCAGGCTGTGTCAATGATTTTTGGATACATTTATGGCTGCTGGCCTTATTTGCATACGCTGGAGCCTTAGGGATATGTATATTACACAAATCAGTGTTTTCAAGTATCTACGTTTTTTGTATTATACTATGTTATACTATACATGCTTAAAACATATGTTATATATTGTAATACATATATAGTATTTTTTTGTCTGGTCAATATCCTGAGGTGTAGTTTAGATATGTGAAAATGTGTCGGTGTAAAAATACTAGTTATCAATGTTCCTGTCCCTGCCCCTTAGCGACCTAAACAGTGAGGGTGATAGCGAGATGTCCTTTACAACATTCACTACCGCTAGCGATAGCGAACCAAACCGTCAGGAAGATAGCGAATTGTCCCTTACAACATTCACTACCGCTAGCGATAGTGAACCAACAAGTCAAGTCAGGGTGATAGCGATAGTGAATTGAGGTGGGACCTTGCTTTACATCTACTTTAGTATTCGGGCCTTGGCCAGACTTGGGATTGGTCCTTGAAAAAATACCGTCTATGCTTTAATGCTTTGCCATTTAAGGTATCCACTGCTGTCAGGGCTTGACAAATTCTCAACCACTTACAAGTCTCACTACCGCTAGTGATCACTGTATTGAATTTTCAAATTCGCTGGAGCCACCAAAACCTTTTGTTTCGCAAATCTGTTCAGCGAAAACAGAACATCATCCACATGCCTATCGCTAGTGAAGCTTGTAAGACTCAGCGAAAATCTCAAGCTGTTACAGCACTACATATGTTAAATGCAACTCCATGAAATATTTTTTTCAGAGTCAGCACTGACTGTGATCCAATGTGATCCATATCCACCCATGGATCAGATTCCGGGTTGGTGGCTGGCAAGTTGCAACAAAGAAGCAGTGTAAGCCTTGCTGGGATTTGGTTTTAAGAGGCGGACCTGCCACACATTCCTTGAATGGTGCTGCCAGTCTGCAGCTGGCTTAGTTCCCGAATGTTACAGGTGTCATGAGTGTCAGGTTGGACAGTACCCCTCTTGGATCCCTCTCAGGTGGTATTAGTTCAAACGGTGATATTCATATATGTTAAATACAGCACAGTATCTGTTTTTGATCGTCCGAGTTCTGTTAAGTTGCACCTGTTAAGTCTGCGGGGGCCACCCTGGTCACATCTCCAAGTTTCTCGGGGTGGCGACCGGGTGGGCGGCCCAGGCGCCAGATGGTTTCAGCTACGCGCTCATTTTGAGGTCACTGAAGGAAGGCGTGGAGTGATCGCGAATGTGGTCGAACAGTACGGAAGTGGACAAAAATGTGCTATTTTGGGATTTGCTATCCCATAGATTGGAAAAGGTCCACCGGATGTCAAGTGCAGTTGAAGACCTCCCAGAACGAACTCCGATTTCCATCCAAAAGGAAGCACACTCCCACACTTCCTCCTTCAGGCTTTCTTTGGCAACAGGCATTGTCACTGTTCTACCAGATGCCTTTGCACCTGCGTGACCGTGTTTGCTGCAACTGCGCCATTGCGACCATGCCTTGGCTGCTCAGCTGGATACGGGATGCGCGACCTGCAGGAAGTGCAGGCCGGGCAAGAAGAACGCCCTGGTTAGGGTCGTCTCGGACCTCAACCTGAGAGTATTTCTTAAGAAACAAAGTCATCACAGATCAAAACTATCCAGATCAACCCAGTTAGTGACTCAATGTGTTTCAGCAAGACTGAGGAATCGAAGACCTAACCCTTGTACAAGACGATCATGCCATGTACTAAGCCATGTACCTTGAGATGCCATGTGCCGTGTGCTTGGAGGGTAACATTTCACATGTTTCATTGATTTCCCAGTGGCTTTAAAAATACAAGGAACCAGGGATTCTCAAGGTCTAGGTTTTTAGTCTTCGGAACCACTGGTTACCAGCTGTAGTGGTAATGTGGTATTACTCTTTGAAACCACTGAAACAACATCCATGTTTATAGGAATCCAGCAGGAGAACCAAGGATAGGGAAGGCCTTTGTTTTGACTTCGACCATCTTCGACCCTGACAGTGCCTGACCCTTTGGCTATGATCCGCATCTTGCTTGTGGTTCTGCTTTGTGGGCATCCGTTTTTTTCGCCGTGTGTTTCACTATGGCTCCAGCCAATAATACTTCCCGCTTATGAAACCGAAAGAGATGCAGGTTACGGCTGTGTTTGGCAACACGGTGCCACTCAGCTTGATGAGGATGAGCTGCATGACATAGTGGAAAGTGCTCAAGGTTGGGTGTTCAAGGTTTCGGCAAAGACTCTTCAGGGACGAGATGGACGAATTGGAGGATGACTTGCCTCGAGCACTATCAAGTGTAGAGGCGATGATTCTGCCCTTGTGCGCCCCCAGTGAGACCATGCAAGACGAACGGTTCTTATTATATAGCTGCAGGGAGAATCGAGTGGATCACCTTGAAAACAAACTGTTTCAAAGGCAACTGAACCTAAACGACCAGATTTGCGGGAGGTTTGCTTCTTGCTTGCCCAGGGAGGCCACTGCAACGACGCTCGATGGGCCAACGTTTTTGCAGACTGCAGCCCATTGGTACCACCAGGAAGCGTTCAATTGAAGCGTTCAGAGTCTGGAGCTGACAAAGATGCGGCAAGGTCAAGCGGGACAACAGCTTTGGACGTTGCAGCCGAGGACGGCCACTTAGAAGTTGTGCCATTGTTGCTCAAGCCTAGGAAGGCCACTTGGAAGTCAACAATGCCAGACCCTAGGGATCCAAGTACCTTCTCAGGTATGGTGATTGGAGACACTCAGACATGTAGGTTTTGAGGGTCCAGTCGTACCTTCTGAGGTTCGGTACGACTGGATCCCTAGGGAGATGATTCCGCCGTGCTTTGCAATTTGCCGTGAATGGCCACCTGGAAGTTGTTCGATTGTTGCTCGAGGCAGACACAGGTGCAGCAGAGGGAAATGAGGCAACAGTTTTGCGCATGACATGGCAGAGCGGAGCGGCCACTTGGAAGTGTTTATATGTAATATGCCATACTGCCAATTGATGTTCAAAGCGCTATGACTTGCCTTCCACAAGTTCGGCATAGTGTTTTGCCTTTAGAAAAAGATCTTAGTGAAGTTCTTTCGAGGAAGATTTGGATGAGTTGTCATCCTGTTATTTTTCTTGGACTCTGGACCAGGCCGAAAAATTTGCGTGAACGTTGGAAGAAGATGGGGCAACTGGACTGGTGTTCATGATTGTTCATGTCAATGTCGTTCCAACTTTTCTGACTCATGACTTGCTCGTTTTTTTTCCCCGCACTGCCGACCCAATGCAGTAGACTCTTGATTCAAATTCACCCCCCCAAGCCTAAAGAGCTTACAATCCATTTTTGGAGGGGATTCTTCATGAAGAGTCTACGCGTTCCCATTACCATGTAACAGTCTGTAAAAGATCACTATTTTGGAGATGGAATTGCCTGCAACCTAACTAACCATAATCAGCATAATCGTCATCATCATCATCATCATCATCATCATCATCATCATCATCATCATCATCATCATCATCATCATCATCATCATCATCATCATCATCATCATCATCATCATCATCATCTTTCTTTCCATACGCTCATCGAGTGATGATGGCGTGGATCCTTTTGATCCGCCTGGTCCCCGTAGGGACAACCAGCTCCAGCTTTCAGCTGAAGGTCATGTCAAGCAAGCGAGCCAGATTTGTTCTGGCTTGGGCTGGTTGACTCCGGCGTAGAGCTAGGTGCAAAATGCCAAATTGGCGAAGGCAGGGACACGGATGGTCCTCAGTCAGCTCAGTGGTGTAGTAGGGCTGGCAAGCGCACCACCGAGTAGGATGAGCTTTCGCGCTGAAGGCTGCTCCACACTTCTCTGCAATCGGTTGGGATGCTTCCCAAAGTTCTCGATGTGCCACTTCAAGGTGCGCATTCATGTCACGAGGCAAACTTTGGCAGATGATGCACTTCTTCACCAGCCGATGGCATAGTCCCGGGTGGGCCACCAGGATGTCAGCATCAAGCCTGTCAATAGCCTGAAGCCATTTGTGGTGCCAGTCATCATTGATGGAGGGGTCATGAATGATGTGCGCAAGCTTCTCCTCCTCAGAGAGAATTGGAGATTCCTCCGTCAGACTTGAGACTGGTTCTGCGCCCCCATGCGGCGTGCAGTTGAGCCATAGAAGACAGCAGTTCTCCTGAATCACAGTTGGGATTCGGTCGAACTTCTCCGGCACGGAGCCGTCGTCGAAGACCCACAAGCCACCCGCCAGGACCGCCGTGCAATAGTGTCCACAGGTGGGCTCCGATCCCAGATGATAGGATACTGCCGTGACCACAAATGGAATGTGGTCGATGCCAAGCTTGTTGTTGTAGAGGAAGGGCATCCACACCTTAGAATCCCAGCTGAGTCTGGTTCGATTTTTCTTGCCCCTCGAGTCGAAGCGATCGATGTGAAGGCATGTGACGTCTGCAGGTTCTGTCAACCCATGGAGACCGAAAGATGCCAGGCTCCAGTTGGAGATCAAACCTTGCAGATCGGTGGGCAGCAGTCCATTCTTTTGCTCACTGCAGATGTATAGGTGCAAAGGGCACCCCAGGGCACTTTGATCCACCACACAGATTTCCCCATCCTGTTCCAGCCGGGATTCCCAACAACAACTGAGAAAGTTGGGGTTCAGCTGTTGAAGAAGGTGATGAGCAAAATCAATGACATCATGTTGTCTAAAAGGTTCCGGCCACGTGGAAAGTAAGGTGGTCCATTGCCCATCTGCCCACAATAGAAGTGGTGCTCCCTCTGGTGACACATCTGCAATGGTCTCAAAGACCCTCGGAAAGTTGGACCAGTGGTCCTCACTCAAGCCTCCTGCCCATTGAGCACTCCACACCAATCCCGTGACCACCGAGTTCATGTAGCAAGCTGATGCCGGGTTCGTCAGTGGCCTCAGTGGTGCCTGACCAGGTTTGATCAGAGGTCCCCAAGCAGTTTGCCCAGATGTTGAGCCAAAGGAGTCCTGTGCTGGGTCGCGGGTCTCATTCTCCCCAAGATCAGTTGCCAAAGTCCGGAGTGGCTGAGCTGGTGCCAAAGCCCCCTCATCTCTGTGGAATGGGAGTTGGTCAAGGCCAAGGTGACCCGCCGTGGAATCACTGCGGAGGGCTTGTCTGTGTCCGTGGTCATGACTTTCTGAATCTGTTGTGCCGGGCGCAGTGCCCCAAAGCGCTTGATCAGGTCCTCCTGTTGCAGGAGAGTGAGCATCCGTGCTAGGGTGTGCAGAGCCTGCTGGACTGTGAGAGGAGCATCCTCTTGGGCTTCCATCGCCTGCTTCTGATGATCCCACTTCATCCTTGGGAAAAAGTAGTTGTTCCCATTCTCCTGGTCGATCTTCAGGAATCCCAGGCGTTGCAATGTTTGGATCAAGGGATCGGAGGAGGCCGTGGATTGAAGTTTCTGAGCCCTCTTCACCAATTCTTCCAGCAGTGCCTTCAGAACCAGGATCCTCAAGGGGTGTGTCCTCTCGCTTTGAGGTGTCTGATGCCAAGTTGTGGTCTGAGTCATCATGCAAGGTAGGATGGACCCTGGGCCCGCGCTCAAAAAAACGAAGAAGTCCGTCTCCGTGGCCAGACACTGGAGGGTGTCTTCGTGCCTTAGCACTAGCCTGCTCAGGACCTGCAGCAGGTTGTTTGTGTTGGGTGTGGACTCTCCATTGGTGATCTGGTTCTTCACCTGGCCTTTTCTTCCTTTTCCTTTTCCCTGCCCCTTCCCTCCATTCGACGTGATGGATCGGGGCCTCTTGGCACTCTTCTCCTCGTCGACCTCCATCTTGACCCATTGGTTCAGTGCTCCCCACATCTCGGAGACTTCCCCCGTCTCCATGTCCATGATGAAGGATGGCAAGCAGTGAGGCCAATTGCAGGAGAATCGGGCACTGAGCTGCGGTGGGATGACCCTTGCAAATGGAGCAGGTTGATTGCTTCACTTGAAACATGGTGAGGTACTTGTAAAACAAACTGCCCCTGTTGGCGTGTTTGGCATGTTGATTCCACAGGTGTTGGAGCATGTCACGTGGATCAATCTGCCTCCCGCACAGACAACACCAGGTGCTAAGGGCTGTGCAAAGCGTGTCATCCTCAATGAGCTCTGCAAAGAGGCCAGTGGCAAGTTTGCTGTCCATGTCAGGGAAGGAGAGCGAGATGGTAGGGCTCAAAACTTGAAGATCAAGCCGAAGAGCATAGGACATGATCAAATCATCACTGCCTCCATGAAGTCTGGTCAAGTCATGGTGGACAAAGAGGGCCAGCTGTGTGAAGACTGTGCAGACATGTGGTGTTGTGGGCGGCCGAAGGCAGGAGCAACCCAGGTTCCGCAAGGCACTATCCGTTTGAAGCCATTCCGCATAGGTGGTGGCTTGAGGCCAGTGCTCATTGTGATGGTTCCCCAGGTGTTTCAGCAAGGAAACTGAGCTCCCAGACTGATGTCCACAAAGTCCGCAGATGTACCCAAGTCGCCGAATCAGGGACTTGTAGGCCATGAGATGGTCAAAGGTCCCGCCATGAAGTCCGGAGATGATCAGCGGATGATGCCACAGGAGGGGCGGGTCGTCGTCGGGTGGAGTGGAGCAGTGTCCTCCATCAATGTGGCGCCGTAGAGCAGCCAGACTCAGGAACTTGGAGTGACAATGTGCACATTGAGTCTGCCCGGGTACTTGATCTCGGCCAGCCACAAAGGTCCTAGTCGTCGTGGAGTGGGTATGATCCAAGACCTGATGCTGTTGAAGGCCTGCCGCGGTCACAAACATCCGAGGACAAAGTCCACAGGAGAATTGGGCTTCCATCCTTTGAGGAGGTTGTGGAACAGGAGGAGGACTTGCCGGGAATTGCTCCCGGTGCTTCCGGTAGGCCAAGGCTAGGCCCAGCTGCTTCTTCACTGGACATGTGTGGGTCCTGCTCCGAAAAGCTTGTTCACAAAGTTCGCATGGAGAGGAGGCACGAGCCCTCACCACATTGGGGAGAACGTCCCCCATGAGAGCATAGATGTCCCCATGATCTCTCCCCATGTGTGCAGACATTTGCTGAAGTCTCGAGGACCAAAATCCACAAAGTATGCACCGCTGGGAAAGAAAGTAGCAAAGCGGACGATCTCTAACCAGTGGTTCCAGATCTCCTCCATCATAGTAGGCCAGCAGCCGAGTCCGGAAGGCATGAAGTTGTTCCGGAGGTGCCTTGGTTGGATCGAAGTTGGTACATGCAAACGAGGAGATGTGATGTCGGAAGTTCTGCCAGCTAATGAAATGTTCTCCACAATGTCTGCAGGTTGGTCTGCCATCAATCGAGTCTCTACCAATATCCAGTGGAGGACCGTTGGTGTGAAGAATCCCATGCGAAAATGTTTCATGTCTTTTGAGCGTGTAGTAGTGACGAAACATAAGCCCACAGGTGTAACATTCCAGTCCTGCCTCTGCGAGAGGAAGAGAATTGCCCGGTTCTGATGTGCTGAGTTCCTGCAGCCATGTGTCAACAAGATTGATTGAGCATCGAAGGGAGTCCAAGTCCAAAGTGTGAAGAACGTCCATCTCATGCAGTTGAACAAGTCTTGCCTCATGTCGGTGTAGTTGAGAGGCCATCCGCCCCCGCAGCACAGCAACCGGGTGTTGCAGGTGGTGCTCAAGAAAAAAGGCATGATGTGACTTGTGAGTCTGAAATGAGTGATCTCCTGCTGCTTGTCTCAGCATCGTGGTCATGGCCTTGGAGAAAATGGGAATACTGGTGCTGTCAGTACCTGTTGCATCAAGTCCATAGATCCCTATGGGAAGAATGCATGTTTGCCAAAGAGCCACCTTCTGTGCCGCGTGCATGGAGTTCTTGGAAAACCAACGATGCATTTGTTTGAATCGAAGTTTGCTTGCTTGAAGTCTGGCCTTCATCGCTGAAAATTAAATATCCCATCTGAATACCAAGATATTCGTGCTTCTCTTTGATTGGAATTTCATGAAATGTGTCATCATCTTTTG
>CAXIVM010002640.1:0-35000 GCA_964035705.1 Porites rus | reverse complement strand
CCACTTGTATAACGGTCATTTGGCCAAGTTCGGCTTCTGAATTGCTCTGGCCACCACCTTCATATGAAACAAAGAATCTCCCAACGAAGCGCGCGGTCCCGAAGGGCCCCACAAGTCAACCTTCTGCTCTCGCGCTTGTAGGGCATGCAGGGCTGAAAGCACTGGTGACCTGGCTGGAGATGGGGAAGATGTGGCGAGAAGGGCTTTCGATGTTGGACTCGGAACAAGTCCTGAACCACCTGAGATGAGAGCTGCTTGATCCGCTTGATCCCTGTTGGAATCAGCCGCTGTTTGAGCCTCCGGACAAATCCACAGGTGGTGTCCCGTGGAGTTGGGCGAGTTGTATCTTGATCTCCTTCAAGAGGGAATTCTGGTCCAGCCTCGCAGATTGCGCACTGTTTCATTTTGCAGAGATCAAAACAGTTTTGACATGTCTTGACCAACACCGTTTTAGGGGTCCTCAACCAGTGGACAGATAAGACATTAATTTCCAGTCCCTCGCTGCCCCTTGGCTTGTTGCAGTTTCTGCCATCTGAGCATCTAGAGACGTGCGTCACTGCAAGTCTTGAAGGAAGAGCAGTAGCAGTAGTCACGTGCTAGTGTCAGTCATCCATATGTTTGGAGACAGTTCTGCATGTCTTCTAAACAACCACTCCTCGTCTGAGCTCCCACCCAAAATCCACGCAAAAGGCTCCCAGAGCGTGCTTGGCATTCACAACAGGCCACCCGCTTTCCTCCATGCATGACCAAAAGCCAACCCTGCAGCCAGGAAACCCCTGATCACTGAGGCGAACCTGGGGGTATGGGAGGGTGATATGACAGGGCCTAGGCCATCTGCATGTTTACGGATACAACACAAGTGGAGAAAAAAGAAACAGGACTCCAGCCAAACAAAGCCAAACATCGACTCAGATATGAAAGTAGAAGATCATTGCTCTGTCAGCTGACTGACGTTAACTTCATCAGTTTCCAGCACTCGTTCTGCTTGAAGATGAGGCACGCAGGCACCCAATAAAGCGTTCAGAACGAAGGGGGACAGTCGACTAGGTCCGTCAGATCCGTGGAAGCACTTAAACAAAGGTATATCTTTCAAGTACCTTGCAGACCCCTTTGCAAAAGGCTCATTCAAAGGACCGTCCCGTGAGAAGAGCACTTGTAAGAACTTCCTGTGGGTAAATTGAGCTGTTCACTTGTTCTTGTCTTCCATGATTGCTTAGCAAATGAAGAGGAGTTGCGGAAGCCAGTTGCAATGTGTCCAATTCCACACTCCATTTCGACTCAAGCCACGTGACCTTGAGATCCTCCAAACTGCTGCGCAGCTCAGCAAACAGCTGCTGAGGGTCTCTTTTGGCATTGATCGACCTGAGGTGGATCTTTCGTCAGAGGGTGATCCTCAATCCATGGATATCCATGAATAGCATTGTCCATAGACCTTCCGCCAAAACGCAAAAACAAAAACAAAAAACGATGAAAAGCAACGTGAAACCGGCGTCGGCCAAAAGAGGAGCTTAGACAAAAACTTGGTGTCGAATCCTTGCACCAAGTCACTCATTCAAATGATTGAAACTCTCCTGGTTGAACTTCTGCATGTCCTGCGAAGCTGTGGTGGTCTCAGGCGGGCACAATAGAAACTCACCTATCTAAATCACCAGCGAACCTGACAGCTTGCCATTCCCTATTCTCGCTCAAACTTGGGGCACAACCAACACTAAACCTGTTTCCGCCTCGATCTGCTGTAGCACTTCAGCGAAGACAGCGGCTTGCTGTATAGGGACCTGCAACCAAACAGGAATCCCAACGGCTATCCATTGTTGAAGGCGATCCACGAATCTTTGAGAGAATCAGGGCCCTGTGATTTGCCTACAAGCACTATCTGTATATGTTGAAATATATATATATATATCACTTGTCACTTGTTTTGACCGTCCCATTTCTTAGACTTGTGTCTCAACTTCGAATGTATCATTAGCTTGAAGCTGTTGGACAACAAACATCGCCAGGTATTCTGGGCTTTGAAGCACTCAGGTGCTGCATCGAAACGAAAGTCTCAAGTCTCATCATTTGCAAAAATCACTTGAGGACAGTGGGGACGAAAGCGAGGGGTGTGGACGGATCAAGGGGACGCGGAGGGAGGGCAGCAACGCAACGCTTTTGTGCCACGAGCGCAAAGTGTTGTTGGCTGAGTCAACCGAACACTAAAAATAAACATCGACTTTCATATTGTCTTTTCTAGGCATTTGGTATGCTTTCTCACAAGGACGAGGGAGGAGTCGAATAGCCTCTTTCAATTCACTTTACAGGGGGGGGCCACCCACCCCCTTAGACGTTTCAATCTACTGCAATTGAAATATCGATTCCTTTGCGAGGGGGGGTGAGGTTATTGAAAGAATCAATAAAAAGGGAGGGGAAGGGGGGGGGCCCTCGGCTGACCCCTCCCTTTATTTGAAAGAATCAATTAGTTCACTGAACCTTTCAATTTTGAGCCTCACTATATGTCGTAAACAACAACTTCCGCTGAGCTCCTTCTGAGCTCGCTTTCGTGACAGAACCAAGCAATGTCGGGTCGAGACCAACCAATGTCCCACGCTGAATTCAACATTGGTTTGTCCAATCTATTGCACGGCAACACCAGGATGTCCAAATAAACACTGCCGATGACGTCGGCAGTATCCATTCCTTGTTGAGCTGCTCTTCTAAGGGTTAGCTTCGTAATGCTGATCCAACCCGAGTTATCTCTGGCCTCTGCCGGGCGGGCGCTGGCATCCCGCTGGGCCTCTGCCACAGCGCGCACGGCCTGACGGAGCCCGAGGTTGCGCCCTGGTGGGCGTCACTGCGAAGAGATGTGAAAAGTCAAGATCAGGGATGTCTATGACGGCTTCTAAGGGGAAGAAACTACTCCCAGGAATCTGATCTGCCAGCTCTGGAAAGTCCTGGGTCCGTGGCTTCAAGACTAGGGATAAACTATTTGTTATATATCCGATATCCGAAATGATCTACTGGACGATTCGAGGAATTCCCAATGCTACAAGCGATGTCCGGATGTCCGGTTCCACAACAACTTGTGTCCACAGAAAAGATTCAGCCCCAACAGAAAAGCTGTCATATCTGGGGAGGCATGCAAGAACCCTGGAGCCTGTCAATCCAACGTCCCCGGCCTCTTCAAGAACCCTGGAGCTGGCCTGCAAGTCCTCGGGAGCAGAGCTGATCTGCAGAGTCCAAGTCGATAAACCAAGCGAAGTGCGAGTGGCCTTGTCAACCCCTATCCCACGCCAGAAATTACAAACGTTTGTCAATCCTAGAGGATTCGATACTTCCCGCGCCCTGCGGCCGTCTCCACAAGAGGGCATCCACCAAGTGACCTGCGGTTTGTTAGTCATTTTCCCTGTCCACCATTGCCACCATGGGTCTTTGAAGGGTAATAGACAGTAGATACTGCCGACTGTTGCACAGCTGCAAGAATGGGAAGAACATGCAAAAACCCTTTGGCTGTGCAAATGCTTTCAGTGCAAATTTTGATGTTAAAAAGGTGAGCCGGAGGCTCGGGTTAAGGCACTCGAGGAACTTAACTTAGGAGTCCGAAGCCAACCCAACTCTAAGGCCCCGCACACTGATCTGACGCACAGTGGAGAGATCCATCTAGCATCGGTTGAAAAACCCAAAGGACCACCGATACACGCAGCCACAACGAAAGCTACAGACTGCAAGACACAGACACGAGTGTGGTCAGCTCAAGAGCTTTTTAAGCGGGAGTGGAGGCTCCATGATGGTCTATGTTCCCACTCTTGCTCAATCAAAGGCTCCAAGACAGCGGTCCAGGACAAGAATCATCCAGTCCCCCTACTATCAGGATCAGTTCTGAACGACTTGTGGATGAGAATGATCACTGAAGTAACAGTGCTGGAAAGGCCACTCAAGTCCCTGCGAAACCTTGCCTTCTCAAGCAAGGCAGCTTGCGTGAGGTGCAGCTGGTCCAGACGCGCGTGCACCTGGCTGGAACCGCGGTGGATCTGACAAATCGCACACCGACAATCCATCTGGTGGTGCTCGTGCCTGGTCCATTTGCATCGCTTGGCTCTGATCTATTTGCTCCAGCCGAGAAGAGACCTCAGACGGACATGGGCGGTGGTCGAAGATGCCCATCCTCAAAGAAATCTTGTCTTGTCCTATTGATTCTGGTGAATGAGAAAGCTCTTTGAAAGAGACCATCAGAAAATGTGTCCTTCGATTCACACATGATGGCCCAACAATGCCCAACAACTCAAAGTCCACGCAGAAAGGAACCCTCCGAAGCCGACTGGACACGAAGGAGCAGAGACGCACCTGCTCCCGTGTGAGCTCCAACAAAGCTTGCACACGAGCATTCAGCATGTGTAGCTCCTGGAGTCGATGCAGCTCTACCCAAACTTCACCCCTAATTGCGAGTAACCTATAGCAATGGTCTCCAACCTAATAGCGATGGCCTTCAACCTAGAAGCGATGGCCTCCAACCTAATAGCGATGGCGTCCAACCTAGAAGCGATGGCGTCCAACCTACCAGCGATGGCCTCCAACTTGGTCATCTGGTAAACCATCTCGTAAATCCGTTCGATCTGATTGGTGGATCATGAGGTGAGTGCGACTCAGTCCATGGCCGACCAAAACACCTGGTGTCACACAACCTCAGCTTGGTGAACTCTGCCAAAGCAAAAAAGAAAAGTGCGAAGCCGCGCGTCCTCGCTGCTTTGAGGACGGCGAGTGAGATCCGCCAGGAGCTGGTTGGATGCTTCCACCGATTCCCGGAGAGCGCGCCACTCCTGCTGATCCTGCAGTGAACATCAAATCCCCAAGCGATCTTGGACAGCTGGAAGATCTGGCTAACAAAGGTGGGGCGTTTCTGCAGTCTTTTGCATGTGATGCTTCACGGCCAAGTACCTTTTGGGAAGGCGAGTATTTCTGCAACCAAGGGAAACATTGTCATGGCGCTTTGCAATCGTCCCCCATCATAGCTTCTGAACTTGTGGCTTGCCAGTGATTCAAGCACAAGGAAACCCGTAAAAATGAAGGACCACCCTTGCAGTTCAAGTATTTCTGTGGCGTTTACCTCGACTTTTCAGTGGACTATGCAAGCCCCTTCTTGAAGTGGAGATGCAGTGCACTGCTATTTCTCCTTTGCTGACTTCGGCTCTGCTTCCTCGTGAGCCTCGCGAGCCGAACGCAGGTCGTGGCTTGACGCCGACATGGCTCGGCATGGCTGGGACGGCCCTCGGATTCCTCGCATTGGCTCATTTTGTTGAGCCACCTAGTGGAACTCATTTCATGAACCAAGGAACCAAGGAACAGGGATTCACTTCGGGCACGAAATAACGGCTCAACGAGGAAGTTCATGAACATGTTCATTCCCCGGGAACGGACCAGGAGCTGCAAGCTCTGCCAGCTAACGAGGAAAAACTGACATTTTAGGTCAAGAGAAATTACAGGAGGAAGCTGGCATAGCTCCTTTTTGGGTGGGTCTATTGGAAATTTAAACTAACGGACAAACGAGGAAGAACACTGTCTCAACAATTTTGGACAACTAACGAGGAATTTGAGATTCTTCATCAGAAAAAAAAAAAACGTGCATATCTGCATAGTATATCTGTACTGAAGTTGCTAACTACTGCCTCGTTAGTTCATGAGAGTCATTGGACTTCGAGAGTCGCCTCAGAACCCAACAGCCGCTGCTCCTTGTGACTCGGGGCTACAGAGACAGCCACTGGCTCGCTTGGCACAGGCAGGCTTTGGGATCGAACTCTGGCCTGGCCCAGTTGGGTTTCAAGTTCAACGATATCTGAACTCTCAAAAGTCAATGAGTGTTCTTGAGGCTGCAGTTTGCGAACACAAGAGGAAGAGCACGGAAGCATTGAGAAATGAAGGATCAAGGAGGTTCCACCTTACACAAAAGCATCTTTGTTCTAAAGACATTGTCAAGGGATGGAAAGTCAATCAATCTTTCGGCCTCCTCGTACATGTGAAGCTGCTGGCCTCATTGCAGGTCATCGATCCCTTGCCATCACTGGGTTGCAACTTCAAGCAACAGGTCATCTTTGAAAGAGACTGAGAATTTGATGAGGAAACATGTGTTGAATCAAAACACGTAACACGCCACGCAGGATCAAGCTGTGAAGACCAACTCCAAGAATTGAGGATCTGGCGAACTGCAGCCGTTTCAGCTCTCACCTACCACTAGCTGCGCATCGACAGCTCGCTGCAAGTAGCTGGTGTGACTAGCTACCAAATCCTGCCAATTCCCTGCGACATGCCTAAAGAAAAAGTGGTCGCACGTGTCGGACTCGGATCCGCACATCTTGGCGCAACTCAGAGATGATCTGGTTGACAGCCATAGCGATCGTCTGACTCAGCTCCTTGGCTCGGCCATCTTCCAGCTCCGCCGCTCCCTGTGCCCCATTCCAGGTCCCGGTGCCTCTCTGCTATCCGCCATTGCCAGCTTCAGGTCCGTGCGAAGCTGCTCAATCTCCAAACCGAGGCCAGCTAAGGCCTCCCAAGCAAGTCCCAATAATCGCCACGATTCACAACGAGGTGGAGGGACGGGTCCAGATTTGTTGCGGTCATGCAGTTTCAAACAGGAAAAGAAACATGGAATTGTGGGCTTGAGGTTTGTGTTCAGCGCAGCTTGCAAGAACCTGCACTGACAGCCGACAGCAGCTTATCATAGTGAATCTCCCCATGATACCATCTTCCATTAGATTCTATCACCTTTCCACGTCTACTCTATGTGATGACTTCACAAAAGAACAAAACCACTCAACTGACCTGTGTCTGTGCTCCCATCCGCTCTCGGGATGCAGTTCTTGTCCTTTGAGATGAGGTGGCTCCCTCGTAGACAGCCTGCAAGAGATTGCAAAAGGACAAGACACAGCTGAAGGAAGGTCCTACTTGCGCTGTGAGGTAAGATATGCTTGCAACCATGTAAGACAAAACTACAATGGCTCGCATCACCCTATTCGGATTCATTCACAGGAATGCATGCCCCACATTCCACCTCTTTGGCTAGCAAAGACATGCATATTACAGTAAATCCCTTTCAGGCACAAATACTAGCTAACTCTGCCTGGTGTTTTTACAGAATGGGCGAGCAGGCAATCTCTGAATGAGGACCAAATATTTGCGTCCAAATACTCACACATTCGATGAAGCAGGACTTCGGCACATTCAATGAAGCTGCTCAACGCAAGTGCTGTGGTGCTGCGGTGCTGTGGCAACACGAACCCGCCTTGCCTGGCCATTGCCATAAGGTGTCTGGAACCTTCCAAGAAAAAAAAGGATATGGGCCACCGGGGCCTGTGGGAAAATCCCAACAAAAGTGCAAATCATATGTCCAGGCGCACGTATCGATTCGCTGCCAGTTGCAGCGTTCTTTGTTGACCTTTGAGATATCCAAGGTTCGCATCCCAGGACCTTCCCGACCTAAAGCAAGGACTGTCTCCACTCCGTGACCAAAGCAAGACCGTCGGCGACCAGTGTCTTTCCAAAAGAGTTGGCTCATCTGAGGCAGTAGCCTGGAGTCTTTGGAGCCATGGAGTAGAACCTAAAGTTCTGAGAGTTCCCCCGCCTCCCCCATCCTCTGGTCTGAAACAGGAGCTCTCTAGATTTGTTTAGGATGATTTGTTACTTTTTTAGACCAAGACAGATCCAAGGAGCTATTTAAGAACCCATCGACCGCCAAATCTTGCATGCAAAATTGAATGGTGAAAGTTCTGAGCAAATAGCTCGCTCTCATGCAGATCCTCACCTCCTTGTCTGAGTGGGTCCTGTGCAATCGAAAAAGCTGAGAGGTCAAGATTCTTGATCAAGTTTGATCCAGTGTGGTTTTACTTTTTCTATGGGGTCAGCCTGCATGAGCTAAGATTTCTACTCAACAAGCAGTGCATACTTATACCTCATTGGACCTGGAAGGAAAGCACTTTCAACGATGACTCGTCATGTCAAGCCAGGCACCAGGCAGAGAAATCAATCTATGCTCTGGCCCTACTTTGGACATTGGAGGCCTTTTTAAAGGCTAGTAAAGTAAGGGCAAAGGAACTCTTGCACTCTGGACTGTTGAGGGTAAAGGAGCACCAACCATACCTGTGAACTTCCCTGTGAACTCAACATGGCACTTCTAGTATATACTTCCTCCGCACAGTGGAAAACCCATAACAGGACTGCCCCTTCTCCTTCAACTGGTGTTTTGCTGAGACAGAGGACACGAAGTGCCGGAAGTGTCCCGGACCCGCACCGATGCCTGGCGATGCCAGGAGCCCCTAGTAGCGTCCTTGCTCCTAGTAGCGATGCCCTTTGCTCCTAGTAGCGTCCTTGCTCCTAGTAGTAAGGCCAGGAGCCCCTAGTAGCTTCTTGCTCCTAGTAGCGATGCCAGGAGCCCCTAGTAGCGTATTGGCAACATTGGCAGAAAAGGATGTCAAGCTTCTGCTAAACCACTGTTCCCTACTCTCCCATACGGCACGTACACCAGTGTGCAGTCCAACTGCAGCATCTGTGTGGGTTTGTTGGGAATTGTTGCCAGTTTCGGTAGTCCTGACATCTTTGCACTCTGCTCGCTTTTGGGCCCTACATCATTTCGCTCGCAACAGAGAGTGCCTGATGCTGTGGATGAAGAACCGCAATATCACTTCACAGGGGAATAGTTTATTCATTTTCGGAATCAGTTGATGACTGAAATTGCAAACAATCGGGCCCACCACGGTGGAGTCCGCTTTGTAGCTCCATCATCTGCTTGATTGATTGTTTTTTGACTGATCTGACGTGTAAACTTTAGGAGGCTTGGGGCTTCAGTTCGAGTCAAAAAGAGATAGCAGGAAATCCGGCAAGTACACCCATATAGACATGCCCAACTTGGATAACTGTCCCCGTTACACTGTGCAAGCATCCCTGCATTCACCAACTGTCTCCCTCCGTCCAACATCCACCAATCTGGCGCACTTGCATCTGGAGGAGGCTGACTGCAGCCGTGCACCAAAGGGGCCTCTTTGGACTCCCGCGTGAGGCGGCCTGACAACCAGCAGTGTTGTGGCTCAATGATCAATGCATCAACCAAGGCAGGATTCTGGCTGCAGGAACCTTCTCATGCTCCTGTGTGGAATCCCTTGCAAATAGGCTGTGTTTTGCACAAGCAGCCCCCACCCCGTGCAGATGTTGGCCGTCCAGAAGCCATTGCCTACCGGAATTACTACTCCACTTTGATGATATAGATCGGGCTCAGGGTCAAGATCCTTGCAATGTCAAGTCCTCTTCGATGTTTGCATTGCTGTTTGAAGGCAGTGACTGATCCTGATGTTTCATGATTTTTGCAAAGGTAAGCCATCGCCTGTGGGCCGACAAGACAACAACTCCGCACGCACAGTGTAGTGAAGCTCCCTTGAATATATACACTGTCTCCATCACACAACAAATCCAAACAGGGGCCCTGCCCTACAAGACTCTCCTGACCAAAACCCTACACTTCTGGCATTACGGTTGCTTCATCACATCGTCACATCTTTCACTTCTCTTCCTCAGGCAAGGTTGTGACATTGCAGAGGGAAAGCGCTGTCACAACCAAAAATCACCGACTAATGCAGACCGAGGTTCTTTGCCTTCACACAAGCTGTTGGGACTCTAGCCACAATGTTTTTGATGTTATCGCCCAGATAACGAGAGCTATGCTGCTGCGATATGTGCATGGCCGTGTGCGCTTTGGAGATTGGGCACAGGGTGCCGCTCCAATGTGTTGCTACGAGTTGCTGCCAAATGTCGTGCCGCCACAGGGTGCCGCTGCTGCCGCTGCAGGGTGTTGTTGCTGGCAAAGCTCAATTCACGCGCAACGTTCAAATCAGGCAATCATCCCAAATCACATGTAACATGAAAAATCTCCACATCGAAGCCAACGATGCAATCCCAAACCCACATGTGTGTATCCCAATGTTTAAAGCAAAGCTTCGTTGGGACAGTTTTCAATATGGGGACGCTGTTTGATTGAGCAGGTGTTGTTCACCCGGAGACAACGACCTGCAAGGAGGGAAACAAGAAGGAAAACAAAAGGAAATAGAAGGAAACAAGACGGACACAGGGATCGACAAGAAGGTAGACCGCATATAAAGGGAGACAGAAGGAAGATGAGGCGGACACAATTGGAAATCTGGCAAACAAAAGCTCTTGGGGATCCAGGCGCGTTTGTCTTGCAAAAGATCTGAGCTCTCTTGAGCTTCCGGTTTTTACAATCAAGAAACTGTTGTCAATTAATTTGCCTCTCTTGATTTAAGATGATTGATTGTGTTCGGAAGCCTAAACCAAATTGGTGCATGTTTTTTGGGTGTGGGTCCAATGTTGCATTGGAAGGCGCGAAGAGTGCGCGTTCGTGCTTCAGGAGCACGCACTCATGTGTTGCTCTCGTGGTCGGAACACGTAAGTTTGACCATCTCCCTTTCGGCAAATTTGTTTGCTGTCTCGCCAATGGCTCTCAATGCGACGGAAATAAAACCAGTGATTTGAGCTGGATGCTTTTGAAAAGTCTTCTGAAGGAATGCAGTTCCATGTGATGTTCACTGTTTTTTTTCCGGACCTTTTGGCAAACCCTTCGTCTGGCCATGCTTGAAACTTGAAACACTTCCTCTTCTGAGGACCAGGAATTTGTAGATCTTGGCAGTCGTGGGATCATTCAACTTCTGAAATATCCTCTGCTGCGACTCAAACCTCCAATGCAGAGGCTCGCTGTCCATACTCTCTCTCTCTCTCTCTCTTTCTCTTGTTCTTGTTGGTCACATTGTATCTTGTCACCTTCTGATTCCTTCATTTGTCTTCAATCTTGTCTTCCTTCTTGTTCTGTTCGGCTTGTCTTCTATCTCCTTTTTGTTCCTTCTTGTGGTGATTGTTCCATCGCGGCCTCCAACCTCCCATGTAAAAAAATTGGTGCACATCAACACATGTATTGAAGAAAAACACCGTAACAACAAACTGAGGTGTGGTGCAGATGCGGAATTCTCGCTACGGTGCACAAACCCAACCAGTTTTGGCATTAAAAAACAAACATACGAGCTGGGTTGGGCCAAGACACAAGAAAAAACATTTTTCAACCAAGCCAAGCCTCCAGGTTTGGGACAAACTCATATGTCAAGGTCGCACAAAGCAGGACAAAAACAACGGAAAAGGAACGATAACAGATGAGCGGACGCGGATGATCAACAAGCTGACCTGAACGCACGGCTGGTGAAAGCACATGACAAAGAATTGTTTCCTTAAACATCAAGTCCAAAAAACCAATGAGAGATGTTGGAAGCAATGACACTCACGGTCTGCAGCACCAGAGTCTTTTCCTCAGCCGGATCCTAGGGCCTGAGCGCACGAGTGCACCTGTCGACATGCGCGAATCAGTAGCACCAAAACGCTACCTCATCGCTTAAGCGCCGCTAAGCTGAGTTAAGACTCAGTTCTATGAACTGAAAATGGCACGGATACACATTCAAATTGGCATTCGTAAAGATTGCAAGTGTCAATCTGAAAACACTTGCCATGGATGCATAAATTTCAAAGCAGAGCTGAACTGCAATTGAATTACCCCCCGTCTTATTTTTCAATTTTGTAAGGTGGGCAAAAGCTAGTGTTCAAGCATCATTACTTGACCTCTTGAAAAATACCAAACAAGTACGGTATACAGTTGTGGCATGAGAACATCACCCATATACATGGGCATCGGTGGCATGGGCAGCTCTTCAACCACAGACTGATCGGGTCTGGGAGGAACCTCCACTTCATCTTCAGACCAGCCACTGTCGTCAGCTGAGATATAGTTGGGTCCATGGAAAAGCTCTTTGCAGATTTCTAATGCCAAAGAAAGGAAGGCAAAGCCACCCAAAGCTACGCCCACAGTGATGCAAAGGCAAAGGAAACCAAACAATTGGAGACCCAGAAGCACTGCCCAGAGCAACCAAGGCAATGTCCATCTCAACCACAGTTGTAGCTGGCCCATGCAAGGGCTAGGGAGTCAGGCACCCGGCGTACGGGCTGGTACCGAAGAAGCCGCGCCACGATCAAGCTTCCATAAGAGGAAGCAGGCTTTGAGAACGCCTTCATCGGTCTCATCCTCAGGCTCCATCTGCGGCTCAAACTTGGCCACCATGGAGTCGAAGTCACTCTGGCTCAACTTTGCAGCTTGGACTGCAGCCCACTCGGAGAGGGGCATAGATGCAACTTTGCAAAGAACTGACCTCTTGCCGAAGACGGAGGAGAAGAACTCTCTATGCTCAACCTTCGTCACATTGGAAGCATCTCCAGCGCTGTTTGGTGCGCAAGGCGTGGAAGGCCTCTTCCGCTTGGAGGAAGGCGGGACAGCCTGCTGAGCTTTCATGGTGGCAAGCTCTTCTCGCATGCTTTGGAGTTGCTCAGCCAAATGGCATTGGATCTCACTCTTGGTACTCACCTGCGACGGCTGATCTTGGGAGCGACGCTGCAAGACCTCTTTTCGAAGCTCGGAGAGGAGTTGCGCTGCATCGGCCTCAATCTGAGTTGCCTGAGGTGGCTGAGATTTGGTCATCTCTGCCCGAAGAGATGCAATCTCATCATGGAGGAGCTTGAAGCTGGCATCCTGAGCAGGAGCTGGCTCAGCACACTGGTGTGAGAGAGCCGGCGTGTTCATACCAGCAACGGGGGTCAACACCGAAGCAATGGCCTGCAACTGTTGCTGAGCAGCAATCTCACTTTGAAGCTGATTGAGCAATGATGGCAAGCTGGTGCTTTTCCCATTTCCTTTCCCTGCAGATTTCCCATAGTTGGTGAATGAGCCGAAGCGGCCGCCACCACCACGATGATTCCAAGAGGAGCCGTATCCACGCCACTGGTAGCCGGACATGACTAGCAAATGGGCCGGCTTGTGCTTGCTATAAGGTCAGGCTTGAACCAATATAGTGAAATTAATCAAATACCCAGAAGAACCAAGCAAACCAAAACCAGAGAAGTGCATCAAATAAAACTTCGAAATTCAATCGCGCCAAGTGTCAGCAATTCGCGCAAACATGGGGTTAGAGAGATGTCTGACCCAGGTGCGGCGCACATAGCTCGTAGAGAATCCACTTCTCTGCCATATATTCATACAATAGAAAATTGCATCGGCCAGACCATCAACATTATTATTGCAAACATTTCCTTTTCCATCCAAATAGATTTGCATCAGCCTCGCCTGCGTACCCAAGATTCTAGCCTTTGCGTTTTGAACTTCTAAACCGTGAAAGGGTTCAAGACGAAACTTCTTGGGGTGCGAGGAAGTACCAGCAATCCACTGTTCTTCAGGTTTTTGCATCGTCAGCAGTAATTCAACACCTTGAAAATGAACATCCATATCCAACCATGTTCCACAGGAAGCAGAGCTATTCTGACGTTCATACTGCACGCATGACTTCTGACAAAGACATTGGAAAAGGCATTGAGAGCACAGATATGGGCTGATAAGACAACAGTCATCTACGTATCTGCAAGCAGCAACTTGACGACGCCACAAAAGAGATGCATCCAAGCCAAACTGTACCTGTCGGTGATTGCTGTATTCCCAGGCATACTCTTCAGCGCAAAGTACAAGTGAAGTCTGGCATTTACTGAGTAGACCACCTATGGGAACACCGCGCAGCTGCCTATACACAAGGTTACCAACAGATACGAATTTTTGGCTCAAACTCAACGTGTGAATAGAACGGAGCTGCTCAAAGGTCAGTAGATCTACGTTGTTGTGCTTGTGGAAGTTGTGTTTTGCCAGAAAACCATGTAGCTTGCGAGTTTTCAGCATGGCTACACCAATATACCCTGCATCCTTAGCCAGACCAATGTAGAAATCCAAGCAGGTCAGCACCAATCCAGAATCAATTGCTTCGTACATGGCGCCAGCATCAGCAACAGCGACTTCGATAGCGTGTTTCTCTGAAGAACAATTGGTGCGTTGCAGCAAGGGAGCCACAGGGTGGACAATATGTTGGAAACGCCGACGAAGCATGGTAGCAGCAGTGGACAATGAAGTGACTTCATCCCCCAGACCAAGCTTGATAATCAATATCATGGTAGCTCGGGAAACTTTCCGGAACAGATTTTTCCAACTACGTTCCATCAGACTGTAGCCAACAATCTTTCTCATACAACTGTGTGTCTCATTGCAGCATGTTCGTCGTCCAGTCACAAAGCATTTTGCTTTAACAGTTGCATACATGTACGGCAAGCTGCCCGGCACCACAGTTGGCCGCCAGCGAGGACCAAATCCCGCGCAAGCCACGCTATCAAAACAAGCTTTTTTGAATTGCCACGCATCTTCAAGACTCAAACAAGTCAGCTCCCATTTGGAGGCTTCTTTTTCAAGCAGGAAAATGACGCTAAGGCAATAGTCACGGATGGGAATGAGCCAAGCAGCCGATGGATCTTTATCTTCTGCAACCAGCACTTCATCCAATGAAGGTTGCACAAATGCATCATGCATCTTTCGGTCATGATATTGAAAAGAAGCCAACGCACTGCAAGTCAGCTGAGCACAAAGGGAATACAAATCATTCAAAACCAGCTCAAAGACCCCCAAAGGGGAGCACTTTGCAAACATGCCAAATTTCTTCATATCATCAGACATCTGTTGCCACAGCTGTCCAGCAACAATTGGCTGTCGCATCTTATGAAACAGCTTGAGCTGACGAAAGAATGTTCCATTCCAAGCACTCAATTTCTCCGCACGATCAAACCCCAACCATTTCTTACCATCCATGTTGCGAGCCACTCTGACCATGTTAAACCACCTCTTGTAAGTGACCGCAGCATCTGGAACCAATGACACCATGCTAATAACATGTTTGAAGCGCAACCGAGAGCCCGATCCAATTGAACGCCAATGGTGGTTCAAAATCTGCCAAACATCGCATGTAGCAACAGGCCAGGGAACTTTCCACACAAAAGTGCCAACTCGAGTCTCCCCAAAAAATTCGAGCAACCTATTCAAGCGAGCAACAGCTACTGATCGAAACAGTTGAGAGTGAATCATGCCAACAACTTGGGCAGCATGAAACAAAAGGTTGCGCGCAACACGCTGAGTGAGTTCCGCAAAGTCAAAGGCATGCTTTGGTCGGGAAAGAAATGCAACAAACAATAGAGGGCAAAGAAAAATGGAAAGCGGTCCAATAGCTCGTCTCATCTGAAGCTGCTTCATGTACAGCAATCGAAAAGGCATGTTGAGTGCGGTTCTAGGGGCCAAAGCTTCAACATATTCATGTGGGTTCTCAGCAAAAAACCATCGCCTATCAACAGTGCAACCAAATGCATGGTGTGCTTGTCGTGATTTTTTCGCAGGTCGTAGGCGTTTCTTATGATTTGGGGTACGATGAGCTGCATGGGCTGTGTTTGCACTAGCGCAAGAAACACGAATGATTAGCTTCTCAGAGACATCAGCGCGATCTGTGGGAACACTGAACAGATAGTACTGGGAAAAGTCGGCCAGGGTCTCATGTTTGAATGCTCGTGTCTTCCGATTTTCACACCGACCATCACGGTTGTGAAAACATATGTCATACAAGTGTTCAATACCTCTGGCCAAGGGAGCCCCAACGACACCTGCCCGCTCATGCTCTGATTTCCCAACATAAGTAGCCGATCGACCAATGATGCAATAAATACTGCACATATTGATGCTCACAGCTGAATAACCAACGATGAATTGCATAGACAAGAAGGTGCAAAGAACTCGGGCCTTTTCATGTGCAGAACCAGTGTCCCGCAAAACATCTTGTATGGTGGGTGGAAAGCAACTTATTTTCTTGCAAGCGTGTTTGTCCCTACGCTTCCCGGCGTTATATTGGAATGAAATCAAAGCAAGTCCACGCGACGCTCAATACAATGAAGAAGCCAAAAATGAATATGCGGCCCTGGCGCTCCGAAACGTAGTATGTGATGCCTCTCCCCATGAATTGTCGCCCCAAAACCAAAATTGTGCCTGTATCATCCAAGAAGCTCTTCAAATTGCACTGACTAAGTCCACACATGCATGAAACAGTCGATGAAACAGTCGTCACCAACAAGAGTAGAATGGAAGAAATCGCGTGCAAAGAGAAAAACCGAGCCATCAGGTGCAACGCATTTAAAGCATCTGCCCAAATGAATACGTTGGAGTCATCACGCACATAGCAGGATTCAAGGCATGCGTTCAAAGCATCACAAAGCGCCGAAAAAACACGTTGATCTGACACGGCAGCATCGCCCAAAACTTCTTGTAGCCTGTGCAAGGCTGACAAATTTCTTCTCATCTGCAAAATCAAATTTTGATATGAAAAGCGGAAATTTGTGGAGAATATGGAAGCAAATCAATATGAAGGCCAATCTGTAGGCAAATATGTAGGTTGAATATGTAGAATATGTAGGCTGTGACAACGTGCCGCCGTAGGATGTTTGGTCCCGGTAAGCACGTCAAAACACAATGAGAGATGTTGGAAGCAATGACACTCACGGTCTGCAGCACCAGAGTCTTTTCCTCAGCCGGATCCTAGGGCCTGAGCGCACGAGTGCACCTGTCGACATGCGCGAATCAGTAGCACCAAAACGCTACCTCATCGCTTAAGCGCCGCTAAGCTGAGTTAAGACTCAGTTCTATGAACTGAAAATGGCACGGATACACATTCAAATTCGCATTCGTAAAGATTGCAAGTGTCAATCTGAAAACACTTGCCATGGATGCATAAATTTCCAAAGCAGAGCTGAACTGCAATTGAATTCTCTCCAAGTCTATATGTTGAGTAGGGTAATTACTCCCCTGCAGAGGACCACATGGAACCCCAAAACCACGTCGGGTTGTAGAGGAAAATGGTCTTCAACAGGTCAATTCTCGGGTTCTATGTTAGTTTGCGGGGAAGTATGTCCCGTTACCAGCAAGAGTGGATGATGATGTTTAGGTTGCGGTTGTTTTGTTCCATCTCTAAACTCGTGATTTGCTGGTGAAACCCGACCGACTGTGATGGGTCATGGGACCAACCCAAATCGTCACGCTCCTGGAGCGCTGATTCTGTCACACGCTCCATCTCCATGCTGTTCATGCGGCAGAAGGACCTAGGCGCGAGACGCCACGCCGGCACGCGACCTCTCGTGGGCCGTAGGGCGGTGAAGGAGTGGGATGAGAAGCAATGGCGCTAGTCTAGGCACCTTGGGGGGAAAAACAAACACCTGTGTTGAATTCATAGGATGTGACACCAAGTAGACGAGGAATGACTCAATCCTGTGAAGATGAATTTTCTTTGGGCGGTCTAGGTATTTTCGAGTGGATCCAACGAAGTCCAAGATCTTGATCGTCTCCAAGCTCCGTTGAACCCCTCCTTTCGGCCAACCCATCCAATACCGGTCTCTTTCGAGCGGCGCGTACATCAACTCGAAGTCTGCCAAGGTCCAGGTGCGGCAGATGATGAAGCGATGGGACACGCCGGGCAAGGCTTCACCCTTGTCCTCCTCCATGGTACCTGGGCTGAAAGCAGCGAATCACTCAGCAAGTACTGGAAACCCGGTCCGAAATGGTCAGATAAATCATTCCTGCATCCTGCATCCTGAGGCATCCTGCATCATGCAACACTCCCCTTCTGAATGCCCTTTCATGCCCTTCTTTCTCTCCAACTGGTGCCTGCCGAAAGCTACAGCTCCAGGATCTTGCCACTGGACCTCCTCCATTAAACCTCTACGATCTGAGTGGCGACAGCCTCAAGCCTCCAGTTTCTACCAGGACCCTCCCAGGCAGGGTGTCCCCCAAAAAACAACTCCTTAAAGGTGAAGGGGAGTCCCAAAACCACCCTGTTCGAGCCACCTAATTACCCAAACCCCTCCCAAGCATTTTCTGTTCAACAACTCCTTAGCGGTTAACTCAGGGGTGGTCAAAACTGTTGGAAGCTCCAGCACAAACACCCAACAGCCGGCCCGGCCCGGCTCAAGCTGACGGGTCGACCCGACCCTTCCGGGCGATTCGGAGTTTTCAGAGAAGGACACCTCCCTGAGTGGATCACCTGGGGAACAAATCGAGAAACAAGCAACACATCATAACATGCGTTCGTTTGATCAAGTCTTGGCATGGACATGGCCTCCTGGGCCCCATGGATTGTGTCGGCCCTCCATGTCTGATTTGGAAGATGTCGATTACCCAAACGCGACCCTGGACCCTCCGTTCAGTAGGGGTCCGGACCTTCAAATCCCTCGGGTTTTGAGGGACCAAGAGCTGTTTGAAGCGTCTGGGCACTAAAACTTGGAAAACTCCGCCACTCCCAGGCACTGTGAGCATTCACCTGTTCTCCCGCTTCATTGAAGCCTGCGATCCCCAAAACGGGCGACCAAACCGGTGCGCCGCGGGGATCAAACACAACAGCGAGCCAAAGGCGTGCGGCTGCGGCCGAACGGCGTTCCGCGTCGGGCTTCGGTCTCCGTCTGAATTCGATGTTCCGACGTGTTCCGAGCGGAGAAGGACTCCTCTGACTCTTCCGCCCGTTTTCTTGGAACCCGATGGCTCCCGGCCGTTCGGTGGTTAGGGTGGGTGCCAGGGGGGGTCTCACCACCGAACCTGAGGATATCGACCTGTTTCATCCGGTTGGTCTTTTCAAAAAGGGATGTGTCACCGTGTCACCCCCAGGGATATATCAGGATATATCCACACCCATCTCCTGGATAGGTGCAAACGGGATTTTTCACATATCGCATTTCAACATACGGATTAGACATGATCGAGTCGCGTAAATGTTAAACGACACACACATCGAACAAAGAACAACAACACGTGCCAACACGTGCTATGATGGTCAATGGTGGCAATTCGATCGATTCGATCCGTGTCGCACCATTCCAGGCGGTGGTGTTTTCGCTCCACCAGCCGCATCCGACCGTCACCAGGCCTTCCATGAACAACTGACACACCAAATGGTTCGCGTTCACTTGGTCCTCCGCACCAGGCTCTGCGCTTCGAACTCATGGCGTGGGCGTGGGAGTCTCGAGGATGCACAGGGTTCGGGACCGAATGGGTAGCTGTGGCGTATCCCGTGCCACTTGCAGGACCTGATGGACATGCCGGACCTGATGGGGTCATCTTGTAACCGGAGCCACGTTGCGCGGGCACGACAGCTATACTATAGCCCTTATAGGTGTCCAAGCACCATTAATGTAATAGGCTTTACCGAATCAACTAAGGATTTTACACAAAAACCAGATCAACCATTTTTGTAATGGTCTTGCAAGTCTAGGGATACTTTTCCCAGTTCTTTTGAAGAAAACGGTGGACCTTCCGGGGCTCCATCCCCATCCACTCAGCTGTGCATCGAGTCGGGGGACCCACGTGGCCACATGGGACCGGGACCCTGGCTTTGGGAGAGGGATCTTCCTTCCGGGTCTTGGACAGCTGCGGTCCAGATGCCGCCTGATGAGAGCCTTTGGGCAGAAAAAGGGCTCTGCAAAAGCGCCCCCTGTTCATGCCTCTTCTTCACACCACCGCGCGCCGCACGCGCCCTGGGCGCACCCGCCAGTCGCCCGCTGTCACGGCGGCCCTGGGCGTCCGCGCCGGGAAGGAGATCATCACGGAGACGCCGCCGTTGGTCACTTGGACCCGCTCAGCCAACAGGCGATTGGGCAGCTCCTCAACTGTCCAGCTGGTAGGATCATGGGGCCTGCATTATGGTCATATATAATATGCATGTTAGCTGCTTGAATCTGTTTGACACCATGTGTGAGGTCCAGATCGTTACTGACATTCGAGCTGCCAGCTCTTTCACCATGAGATTCTTCTCTCAAATTCCCAAACAGTATGTTGAAACATCTTTGTTACATACCTGCACTGGGACGAAGAAGCCAAGAGTCTTTGCGGAAGTAAGTGGGAAGCCACGAACATCCACAGGTTACCACAGGTCACACTGATTAAGGGTGCCACACCTGGCCTTCCCCCTAATAGAAACTCTCACCGTTCCTCCTCTCGTCGTGCGAGCATCGGACGCGGCTCTGCCGAGTTGCCGAGTTGTTCGGGTAGGTCATGTAGATGTCGAATTCTTTCATTTCCTGGTTCTTAACGATTGACACCCCCAGTTCCCCATACGCACAAAAGAACGCCCAAGGACATACTGGATGATGACGGGTGTGTGTGTGTGTGTGTCCACCCCTGGACCAAGGGTTTCGTCCAACCGATCCACCTGCCACGTGTACCACCACCGATTCACAAGCAGGGGCGTCAGGCTCGATACACCTACCTGACGCAACGAAGCTCTGGTGTATCGAGGGATGGGTGGACTGATCATCCACCTGTACCTGCTTCAACGGTTGAGCAAGCTGTTCCAATCCTCCTTTTTGATTCCATGGTGGTTCATGATACTTCCCACAAACCCTTCCACTTTCTCACGCAGCTGAATTGTACAGAGGCTCGCCACCGCACACCTGTCGAAACTTTGTTCAACAATACGGTTTTGCTGACTCACGCACCTTTCCGTTCCCTCACCTTCCTTCCCAACGTGGGAACTGAGTCACTGAAAACCAATGTCAGAGTGTGTTTCGCTCAGCCGTCCCACTCGGGTGCTGAGTGTGATCCCCGTCACAGGGGCGCCGTTTTTTGCATAGGAAATCATCCACCCCAACTTGCCACCTTTCACCGGATTTCCACTGGAAGTCATTGACACATCCATAGAATCAACTGATGCATTGGCCGCCGGGCCCAAAAACGGGATTACTTCGACAGCCGCCGGGCTTAAAACGGTGCGGTGCTCAAACCCCCCAATGAGGCAGGTTCCCCAACCCCCCCCCCCCGCTGAGTTCTACTCCCTACCTATTTAGGGCAACATAGGGAAATGGTACTCGACACGCTTGTGTGTCGGTGCCTTTCCCTGTGTTGTTCCTTTTCTAGTCTTTCCTACCCGGGCGGTCTAAGGCTAAAGTCCCGCTCCCTAGCTATTGCACGCAATTCATTTCTGCTAAGTAATCAGTAATTCTAGAGGGCTAAGTATTCATACACACACACGGACACACACATGTACATACACTTCCCTGCCCCCCGCTTTTCTTCTTACGCCTTCGGTCGTTTTTTGGGCTTTCTCTCAGGCTTTTTAGGTTGTTCTTGAGGCTCGTTTCCCTACCCCAGTCAAGGGCTAAGTAGTCATTTTCCTACACCTATCTTTCTTTCTTCCCCTCTTAGCGCTGCTCTTTCTGTCTTTCTTTCCTTTTGTTTCTAAGGCTTTTTAGGTGCCTATTTAGGTTTTTCACAGTGTGTGTGCCACCGTTCTTTGAAAAAGCGCCGAAGCCGGCGATTTGTGTGTGTCCACCCCTGGACAAAGGGTTCTCAACCAACTTCGGCAGGGGCGTCAGGCTCGATACACCTACCTGACGCAACGAAGCTCTGGTGTATCGAGGGATGGGTGGACTGATCATCCACCTGTACCTGCTTCAACGGTTGAGCAAGCTGTTCCAATCCTCCTTTTTGATTCCATGGTGGTTCATGATACTTCCCACAAACCCTTCCACTTTCTCACGCAGCTGAATTGTACAGAGGCTCGCCACCGCACACCTGTCGAAACTTTGTTCAACAATACGGTTTTGCTGACTCACGCACCTTTCCGTTCCCTCACCTTCCTTCCCAACGTGGGAACTGAGTCACTGAAAACCAATGTCAGAGTGTGTGTGTGGGTGGGATGCGATAGGGTTAGGGAGTGAAGACATGAAGGGCCAAGATGGAACTGCAGTCCAAATCAGTCCAATACAGAATGGGATTTCTGTGGCTCACTGTGGCTGTGCCTCTTGTTCTTGTTCTTGTTCTTGTTGTTGTTGTTGTTGTTGTTGTTGTTAGGTGAGTTTCCACATGCCTGTCCCCACTTCGCTCGAAATCCACTAAACACTTGCCGAACTGTTGGACCGGTCTGCTCGGGCAGATCAACAGCAAGATCAAAGCATCGTGAAAAGGAGAGCCAATGAGGGATGAACTCTCCACAAACCGGTTTTGTCCGGCTGGTAATTGAAAGTAGCGAGTACCAGCACCGAACCCAACAGGTCTCCGAAATGGAGGGTTGTTAGGCCCTAAGAGGTTTCAATTGGTGACCTGTTGGAGGTGCTGGTAGAGCAACAAATATCACCAATCTTCCACCCAGCTCCTCAAGCCAGGAGCTAGAGCCTTTATATATGGATATCATCTCTTCTACCAAGCTTTATCCGGCGAAAGTATGCAAAAGTGAGTACAGTACGTAGAGCGATAGAAGACGTAGAGCGACCCCCCCCAACGGAACCCCAGATCGGCCCACCTGCAAAGACTCACCTCGGTGGCCAGACGAAAACGCCACGAACGGCTCGGCATCCGGTCGCTTAAGGGCTGAGTCAAGCCACCCCCTCAACACCAAAGGGACCAAGAAAGGGACTCGAGCTTCCTGAACCCCCCGAGATTCTTGGAAGTGAACTGATCCAGTTTGGCTCATACAAGCCATCCAAGATGGTCCCCCCCAATCATTCGGCATGCCTGGCGCCCCCTTGTCCCCATGTGTCTCCATGGTTCTTTTCATCTCGAGCTGGCCATGCGCTGGGGACTTGAGGACTTGCGGAAAAATAGTGTAATGTTTAAAGGCTTTTTGAACTCAAGCTTTCCAGTTGTGCAAATCGTGGCTAAATGTTGGCCGCTGCAGAGCGGGATGCTTCTATAATCTTCTATATGTATATATATATATATATTGTTTTGGTGCGTACGGTCTTTTTCGCCGAAAAAGGCGCCCACACTGATGCTTCCAACGGCTGCCATGTAGCTGCTCATTCTATATACACGCATTTGAAAGTTGCTAACATGCTAGCATACTATTATTGTTAGTGAGTTGGGCAACATGTTGTGTAAGAAGTCCAAAAAATACGTTCCAGTCAGGATGTCTTTCTTCTCTCTCTCTCTCTCTCTTTGCGTCACGGGGACGTTCCTCACACGAAGACCTCTCGGGTCGAGTTCCGTCCGGGCGGGACGCGCCGCGTTCGCGTCGCGCTTGCTTCGCGTTGCTTCGGTGGCCCAAGGCGCTGGTGGGATCCCAGGCCAGGAACCGTTCCATGCCTTCGTAGAAGATCTGCCCCGGAGGGTCCAATTGAAAAATGCCTCGGGGATGACGTCGGACGCCGGGGGACGGACTGAGGCACCGGGTTCGCTCGCTCGCGATGACGAAGTCGGAAGCACCGAGTCCGGCAATTTGGGATGTTGAGGTGTAGAAGTTTGGTGTCCGGGATGGTGAGGGGATGGGGACTGGGGAGGAGAGGGACTTCTGACTTCCGATACCACGACCTTCCGATACGCCGAAGATGCGTGCAATGAGATGGTTGAAGGTGTTCGGGGTTTGGAAGGTTTTTGGGTTCGGGCGCCTTCAGGGGGAGACCCTTCAGGTGGATACATCTGATGGGAGACCCCTATGTGCCGTGGGTTCAGGACCGGACGACGGGGACGAGACAAAGAAACATGATGAAGATGCGGGCCCTCTCACCCATGGGAATGATGATTGTGAATGAAACACAGAGAAAACACAAACTCATACATGATTCACATCCAAAAAAAAACATACATTAATGATATCATGAGTCTGTGAATCATAATGATATCGCCAAACATCTATTCCTGCAGGAAGGATGAACACCTTCTAGCCAAACATCTAACAACATCTATACCAACTATTTATGAACATTCGATGGTCGACCCAAACCAATACTATACAGGCTCTTGCTTCCCCATTCCTATGGCCTCACCGTCTACGAGGCTTCAACAAAACTGCCGAGGGGCCCTGTGCGTTCTGCCAGAGACCGCACGAAGGGACGGCTTGCTGACTTGATGATTCATGATGACTGAAATGTGTCCCTTCCATACAAATTAAGATACTTGCATCTATTCGCAACTTAGGCTTGGAATGGCTTGGCTTCTTTTGGGACATCGAATCACTGATCTTGTCCACTGCTTGCTGCGGGCACAGGCACGTTTGGAGTAGGGCATCTCTTCACACTTGGAATCCAGCCTCAGGGCCGTTTCGCCTTCGGTCCTCCCTATTTCCCCCGTGTCTATCGGCAATAAAGAAAACAAAGGTCCGAAAGTCAGGAGACTTAGCCTTGACCAACAGGACCTTGTAGGCATTCATGTGTTCTCGTGGATCTTTGATCTGTCATGCCAGGCAAAACAGTTCGGGCACAAAAGCCCCCCCCGCCAATCCTGACAGTGCACATGTTAGCATACAAATATATATATTATATGTACAAATATATATAATATATTATATAAAATAAACAAATATAAAAACACAACTATGAACCTAGCGTTTCCAATGGGTGTCCAATGGTGACCTAATGTGACCTGTAAGCAGTGTTAGGGTTGTCCATTAGCTGGAATGTCAGATATAGTAAATAAATGTAAATAAATATAGTAAACAAACCTTTAAATGGCTGTGTGGATCAAGACCCCTCGATACCTCAGTAGGCCCAAAGATGAACAACATAGAAGTATACAGTATATGCATGTAAATTTAGACATTTTGATGACATCCATTGACCCATGCTAGTTCATCCCCTTTATCCCCTTTCGTGCCCTAGCAAAAGAGGATTTATGGTAGTTCTATGCCCTAGCCCCCTTTTATCTCCTGTTCATCTCGGTCTCGACCGAGTCATGAGTCCAAGCCGCTCGTTCTTGAAGGTCACTCGCGCCTCCACCCAGACCAGCCATTCCTCGTCGAACTCCCCCTCCACCTGACGTTCACCAGAAACGACCACCAGACTCGGACGAGTCAATGGTCCCGGAACTGAGTTCCGAAACGCCAAACGAATGGACCATCAAGCCGCTGGCATGTTCCTGGCAATTTGCTTAAGCAAAAAGAGCCCGGACATCCTGGCATAGACCTCCCCCTTTGCAAACTCGGCCTTGTTACCTCCCCCTTTGCAAACTCGACCTTGTTAGAACTCTCTGCTCTTACATGCGCTTTCGCCCACCAGGCCTTCTCGTTCACCAGCTCCACAAAAATGGTTGTTCCTGTCAGCGCAGCTCAAATTTTGGTTGTCCCTCTGGCCTCCTTGGCAAAACCGGGTGCCAAACCCACACCGTCTTGTCGCAAATAGACTGTTGCGTCTTCCTGGTCGTTTTCAGGTGCTTTTGTGGGCATCCCTCTGCACACTGGGCCCTATAGGCATGAGTCACCATGAGTTGTGCCACCCACCGAAAGGGGGAAGGTACTTCCGCTGCTCCCTCCTCCGTCTTCATCTCTCCAAATCCCAAAGCCCACCACCCGCGGACTGCTCCGTTCTGAATCGCCCCCAAACGGGTCTATCTACACCGACCCGGTGCTCAAACGAATCCCAAGACTCGACGGCCTCCAAGACTTCATTGCCTTCGCTGTCCTCGGTGACCTCATACTTGTCAAAGGCTTCGATCAAATCGTCCCATTCCAGCTTCCCTGGCACATCCGCTGCGCGGGCCCAAGCACAGCTGCAAGGGTGAACTGCGCGGACACGCGGTGAACAAGCAGATGAAGCCGACGTTTGGGAGACGCACGGGTGAACTGCGCGAACGACGGGTTTTCAGGGCCCACGTGCTAACCACCCAAAGAGCCCGATGACACCCCGCTCTTCGGTTTTTCTGGGTCGTCAACAGGTATCCAGCTCAACGAAGATGAGCGACACCTCCAAAAAAATATATATGGAAAATGAAAAGCCACAAGGGCCGCTCACAGACAGACAGAAGAGGGAGAGCCTTTATAATTATGAATACTATTGAATACTCAGATTCATGTCACACTGCATCTACGGCAGACTGTATACGGGACACATCTGGCAGCGCTCGAACCAACGAACCACACCTTTACTCCTCTGTACGGAGGAGGATCTGCTGTTGGTGTTTCCTCCCCACACCCACCGCTCCCATCGACTCCTAGGCGTGGCCGGACCCGCACGGCGACGTGCGCGCGCGCGGCGACCTGGCGCCGGCCTTCAGCGACGTCTTCTCCTGAGGACTTCCGCAAGGTGATGAACACATCACACAGCCTTGCGGTCGGAGCACTGAGAACGGGGTGCGTAGAAAGGAATACCCAGATTTGGGGGTTCCCAAGCCAGGCTTCCCTTGTGAGGTGATTCAACGCAGGGCCCGTGACAGATCGAAATCAAGGTAACTAGACCATGATGTGGCAACTAGTAACTATTAACTAGGCGGAAAGCATGTTAAGCTGTTTAAACCAGTCCGTGGCAAAAAATAGGAACGTATGGCACAACCACATAAGGGAACCACAAGAGGACGGCACATGATAAAAACAACAACCAATTATAAACTATTATAAACTTACTTATAGCAAAACAAGGTGGAAATCTGTCGTGCTGCCCATAGCGATTCTGGATGATATTATATATATATATATATGTCAAGGTCCTGAGTGAATTGTCACATGAAGTCTATGAAGTATATTTCAATCAGGTCCCAGGCCCTACCGGTCATTGTGTTCAATCTTTTTTGCTTAAACCGTCGAACTCTGCCGTCCGAAAGCGAACTCTCCCCGCCACGGCACTTCCGATCGGCGGCGCCCACGCAGAGCGTGGTCTTGCCGATCTCGCCGTCCAACACCTGGCAGGTCATGGCACCAGACTGACCTTGGTTGGATCGAACATCTTCAGCATTGACCAGGATGTGTTTTTTGTGTTTTTCAATTGCTTCTTTAGATGTTTAAGAGCACCCCATCGGGTGAGTCCTTCAAAGGCTTTTGGATGCTTAAAGGGGCCCATCTGGTGAGAGGGAGGCTGGAACCTCATCATCCAGAATTCAGTTCGCATGCTTCATTTGTGGATATGTGTTGGATTGCCCTGATGAGGTCACAACCATGACTTCATCATGCTTCGTGGGTGGTCGAACTGCTGATTTTTAGCCGATCCTCGCCGATGAGTCTTCTTCCCCAAAAGGATTTTGCCCCATCTGTGCACACCCGCGCTGGGCGCTGTCCGCGCGCCTGTGTGCGGTTCTCCTCCTCGTCATCCACATCTCCCTGAACCTGGACTCGGAGGCCGAGCGGTGCCGAGCCAAGCGGTGCCGAGAAGGTGACCCTGATGGTGTACTGAGACGTCCTCCATCTTGACCACCAGGTCGCAACCTGGTTAGGGGGGGATGTTAGGGGCCTTAGGGGTGCAAAAAGATCTGAACTTCCAGAGTTTGGGGTTGAACTCTGCCCCAAGGAACCTGTTCAAGACCCAGCCCAGACCAGCCTGTCTAAGCTGTAGGTGGTGCACGAAAGGGCCCAAAATCCCACGGCCAAACATGCACCTCTTGTCACTGAATGCCAAAACGGGAACGCAGCTCACGATGAAATAAGGACAGAGGCCTAGCAACAACAACAAAAAACCACCACGCTGTTTCGATGTTCTGCTCCCAACTCCATCCATCCGCGTCACGCCCTGTTCTCCATCCATCCTGCCCTTGTGCCCTGCTCGGCCGGGCAACAATGCCGGCCGGCGGCCTAAAGATGCTGGTCTTGTCAAAGGAGACGCAGGTGCCAGTTCTGCGGAACGGACCGGCTCCGCGGCCGGGGTGCTCAGGATCCGTCCACTCCGTCCACTTTCGGCTTTCGTTCTTGGATGAATGATGGGTCCCAAACCCTCCGTGGCCGGCCCTTCACAAGCTTTTGAACATTGGGTTTCGAAGCTGCCGAGGGCACGTGAGAGGGGGGAAAAAGCAGCTGAGAGGATGGGTCGGATGGGTGCCGGGGTGTGACTGTTGCTGCACCGACGGACCCTGCCTCGTCTCTTTCTCACAGCGAGCGCTGCTCTCGCCCATGTAAGCGGTTAAGAGGAAGTCCGACATGCAGTCCTGAGATCCAGCGCGACATGCAATGCACATGTCCATCTCTTCATTCCTGGGCAACTGATTTGTTGATTGGTTGACCGTCCAAACGTCCCTCTCGCTGCCTGATGTACAGCGTCGATTGGCCCTCAAGGTCCGTGACTTTGACGATCCCAATTCCAGTCGTTTCCGTTTCCTGCATTCCTTCGCTCTTCTTTCGACAGGATTGGAGGCTTCCAACCCCGTCCCTAAGCATATAGCAAGTTGGAGTTCCGCGGACTTCCCCTTCCGCAACATATCTGCGGTTGGCATAGGCAACTACGCAGGAATTAATTATTGTGTCGGTGCATAATTGTATACATATGATATATACTGTATACTATCAATGAGGCCACTGTGTTTGGTTATCTAATAGGGCTTGGATGGGCTTGGCCCCGCTTGGCTATTAGGTGCATGATGGTACATGATGGTACAATGGTCGAACCGCCAAAAAAAGAATCACACGGCTTCCGGAGCACCGACCGTGGAGCCTGTTAACTACGTGACGATTCGTAGTGAAACCGCGAATCGACGTGTCCACGTGTCCACCACAACTCGAAAGGTATGTTCTCCGATCTCCTCCGCCTCCCCACCAACAGAGGTCAAGTAAACCTTGCAGGACCCTACCCTACCGGGGTAGTTACTTATGTTTTTCTGGGATAGTCGGATAGGGTTCTGAAAACCTCTGTTGGTATCCCTATACCCTGTGGTGCTTACTGTCATTTGTGGGGAAGAAGGATATTGATATAACTGCCATCAATTCTGAGGTACAGACTTTGCATCGATTGCAATGTGGTGAATTTCTTACATCCATTCATTGATCCATCCCTCTTTTCCAGACTCTGAAATACCTGCATGAGCAAGGGATTCCGCCGAAGCAAATGCAATGTTGCATGTTTGCGTGAAGCCCTTGAGACCTGATACCTACATGCAAGTTCTGGCGGATTCCAGCCGTCTACGTTGACCAAAAGGCCTGTGAGCTGCGAGAAAGAACGTGCGGAAGCTCTCTGCAACTTTGCCAATCCGATTGAACATGATTGAACATTGGACCATTGCCAAGAATAGTGAAACATCCAGGAGTTTCATGTCGGGCTGCGGACTCCATGGAGGTCGGACCGGGGTGCGAGGAACGAATCATTGGCCCGTGAGGGCAATCACTCACTTGACCCCCCGCATCTTCCCATCGGGTTTGGTGGCTAGGGAGCTCGAAAGTCTCGCCAGTTCTTGTGATAGCACACCTTGATATCACCTGAGGAGCTGAAAACAAAAGAAACGAAAAGCCTGCAGTTCTGGCTGCTTCGGAGGTTAGCCGTGGGAGGCAGCCTGTGGAAGTTCATTACACCATGTTGCAGTATGACTGACTCCAGAGCCGTTTACAACTGACTCGTTTATGACTGACTCCCGAGCTGTTTATGACTGACTTCTGAGCCGTTTCCCTGGAAAACGGAGGCTATATAATATGGGTTATAATATGTTATAGTATACAGTTGTATAATTATATATACAACCTTTTTCCATCTGTTGGTTATTGTCTTCCTTTAGGTGGGGAAATCCATCCCCAAAAAAAGGTTTAAGGACTGCAGGTTCAAGGTTCTCCACTGACTGGGCAGGATCAGATTCTCAGTTGAGGACGTCAGAGTCAAAAGTGGAACGGCAGCCGAACCCTTGGCAAACAAGAAACCTGATAGACCTCTACAGGAAGAACCCTCCATGACATTCTCCATCCCCTTTGAGGTTGGGCTAATGTTGGCTAATGTCACCAAGGAGGCAACTTCTTCAAAGCTCATGCTGGTTTCAGCTTTCTGAATGTTTTCTTTTCTAGACCCCTGATGACTCGTATTACCTAGGTCACTCGATTAGTCCCCTGTTTTGTCAACACATGAAGCGGTCAAGCCGTCAAGCATCACGTCGCATGCGGACGATCCACAAAACGAAGTGTGGAGTGACAAAGAGTGACGCGACCCGAGACCGGCCCCGAAGCCGGGTCCTGCAGGGGTCGGACCCGTTCTTCCGAACTGGTCACGGGGTCTGGACCCGAGACCAGTCGGGCTGTGAACGGAACGTCTGGGTACATTCACAGTAAACTGCTCTTCTTGGAAGGGCAATACCCGGACCCACGCGTGGCCGTGAGAAATGGTTACCGCTACGTCCATAAAATGGTGAATCTCACCCGGTCGGATCAACAAATCCAGCGCCACCTTGCTCAGAAGGTACTTGGACGCTCCAAGAAAAGGTAAAGAGGTAAAGAGGTCTCTCTAATCAGCTCAGAGGGCATGTCGATCCACAGGGACACTAGTTAGTCATGAAGCTCCTTAGCTCCCTCCTACCAGCCAGTCTGTATGTCCATCAGTTTTCCGACTGGACTTTTCCGGAGTGGGTGAACGGAAACATATGGACTGGCTCGAACGGCTCGCGGGATGTTTGTTTGGAGTGTCTTTTGGGGAAGTTGGAGTGTCCGACAGGAACATTGGTCCAATCCTATGCAGGTCAAGTCATGTCAAAGCAATTGAAACAACCGCGTGAAAAAAGACGCCAAAAAGGCTGGGGTTGGCTGATGCCAACGCTCCTCTGAACACTGGAGAAGGGGAAGGTGATGCTGCTATGCTTCAATGAACTCCTTCCCTTGGCGAGATGCTCAAAATGACCAAATGTTGAGGATGTTTGCCGTTGATGTTGAACTGCGCGAAATGCTCCACGAAGTACCTCGTCGGAATGAACGTGTGACATCATGTGACTGTCACGTTTCAGCCAGAGTTACTTCAATTGAGCTCTAGATGCAAATTTGAGCCCTTGCAAGGGGTTTAAACATGGTTTTAACAAAACATAACAGACACAACATATATAACATAACATAACACAGCTCTGGTCTAAAACTTAACAGAACCACAACAAGACCCCCCAAAAGGCACGGCACATCGTAAGTGTGCATCCTCAAAGTGGACTCTCTGCGCTTTCCTGTCTCGTCGATGGCAGGCGGCAGGTCTTAATAGAACGGTGCCGCCTTCTTGACGCAAAATATCAATAAATATCACAACATGACATACAGCACAATTACCTGCAACATCTAGAAAACAATAAAGCCACCTGGGGAGAAAAAATACTGTCAAACTGTTCCAGGTGGCTGAACTGGGCTGAATTTGGTGCCTAAAAAAGGATGCCTTTCATCACGGCGGGTGTGCCCAACTTCACCTGAAGCAAGCCGGCCGATTCAGCTCTTGCTTCGGCTTCCTCTTCCAGCCGTGCCGAGGGGCTCGAGGGAGTCGGTGGGCACGGCAGCATTGACCTTGAGGATCCGGCTCGGTAACGTCGAAGATGGTGCTCCTGTGGCGCGGGAGCACGGCACCACCCCGGTAGACCCGGCGGGGTCACCGGTTTCTCCCGGGAGGAGATAGGGTGATACATGGTGACGTTGATGCATAGGACATCTGGCACACCACCTGCATGACATTGTATTGTTGTGTTTGCTTTGTTGATACAAGGTTCAATGTCCTTATGTGATCTTATGAGTATTATTGTATTATTCATACAATTTTATACACAGTACAACTATACATCTACAGATCCTATTCACCTGTGTGCGAGTGTGTTAGGTGCTAGCCCGTCGTCAGGGCTGCGCCAGCCACACTTTATACGGGGGTTGCACTCGAGAATCTGCCACTTACGGTTAAAGAAAGCAGAATGAGCAGATTCACCACTCCACCACTGCGAAATGTGTCCTACACCACTGCACCACTGCAGAAAAGCACAATGAGCATGCTTAGCTGCTTGTGTCCTACACCACTACCGCCGTATACCGCCGTTCCGCCGCTGGTTGGTGTTTTCCGCCACATCACGTTCATCCGGCCACTACGGTATCATACGCCAGTCAAGACCCTAAACCATAAACATCCCTAAACCTCAACCCTTGGTGTATTGCAGTTCGGTGCGTGTCTCGCTGTATGGGTGCGAACGCATTGAGCTCGGGAGTGCAGCGCAGGACGGCAGCCGCAACGTCGACCCGAGTCGGCTTCCAATAAGGTCTTTACCCTCACTTGCATCTCTGCTGACCCCTGAACCGTTTCAGGAAAAGCATGGTAAACCCGTTTTTTTCACCTGTTGGGCTTTAGTGAGGCCACCAAATCACCAAAACAGGTTTTGCCCTGGGTAGGACATGGTAGGACACCGCCTTGTTTGCCAGTTCGTCATTCATCGTCCTTGAGGATGAATGGCACTTGGCTGGCTTTAGACTGTTCCCCCAAAAAAAACAGCCCGGAGCTGACTGGGCACACGAAGGCGGCGCTTGGGCCTGTTCCTGGCGCTCCTCGGAAGCTCTCTCGGTCTTCGGAAGAGGCCCGTTTGGACGAGCCGACCCGCACATCCGGCACCGCCCGTTTCAGCGCCTCGGCTTGATGTAGACCTCGTTGGACCAGTCTGACACAGCCACCAACTCCTGGAGCTGAGGGAGGGGAGGTGAGTGCACCAGGAAGAACGGAGCTCACAATTGGGCTCCTGCGAAACCCGTTGGAGAAGTATGAAATCAGCCAATGTAGGCTACAGGGGGGATTCATACATCTGACTATATCTAAACAATTAATTATGAATTGGGACGGCTTGTGCGCCATGGGCATCCCCTGTTGCAGGCATCTGTGCCTGGTCTTCTTGGTGCCACCGAGGCGAGCGACATCTCTTCAAGTCCTCTTCCAGGAGAAGCTCCCAACACACCGAAGCCAGCTTCAGTCCGAGTAGGGAGCTCGAAAGGTCTGTATCCTGATCCGAAGGTTCACTTGTTCAGAGATGACTGGCGTCATGTTCTGAACCCCCCGAAGTCCGGATGCCTGGATGTCCACGCCGTGCCGTGATGGGCTCGACCGACCGAATCTGCATCAACCACTTAGAGGGTGCCAACACCTCTGCAGGGTGCGGTGTTCTTTTGTTACACACCTGGGTGTGTAACATGTTTTCCTCTATATACACGAATCCGCCAACGTGGAGAACGCAGTTCGGCCCCCGAAGACTCGGATGACCAAACAGTCCGGTGGTGAACGACTCCGCTCTATAGCTCCACCAGATGGTTCCAGGCTCCAGTGTTAATCCTTCCCAGGAGCCACCGGAAGGTACTCCAATACCGCGTCGCGTTCGGCGCACGAAGAACCGTCTACCTCGGTTACCCCGGGCGCGCGAAAGCGCGCTACCTCGGCGCCGCCCTTCGGCCACGGTGAGGCCGAGGCCACGCTCCTGATGATTGTTGTAGCCCTCGACTTGAAATCCTCAGTGTGTGAAGTGGCCAACTCACAGATTTGGCCAACTCACAGATTGGATCCTTTGCTTTCAGCATTTGCACTCTATGCTCGAGCTATCGACCGGTCTCTCGGTCTCTCGTGTGGCAACTTTCGGAAGTTCTTGAACACAAGGGGTTATGGCAAGGGGCCAGTAAGCATCAAATGATGTGTGAAGCAACCATAAGCCATCACTCTGTTTAACACTAGGGATATCTAGGGATCCACTGAGTACTTGGACCCACCAAACCTGTATAACAGTGTCTCCAATCACCTTCTCAAAGGGCATGTGGATCCCTAATGGATCCCTATGGTAAGTTCAACTCGACCGGATCATCCCGTACGTGCCCAGAATCGATAGCTGTACTGGCACTTCAAGTCCTTTCCCGTCGGCTCGTAGCCTGGGAAGCGCGGCGCTGCTCATCGGCAAAGCCGTGGTCTGTTTCCGCCCAAACATGTTTGACTTAAAGAATCTGGGCCAGATAGGGTTTGGTTCGGCCCCGGACCCCTGTGAAGAGGTCGGACCCACCCCTGCCATGGACAGCGGCAAGGATTCTTAGGGTTTTTGTACTAAACCAAAGAATCAGAGGAATCAAAGGGAATCATTGAAGGGAAAGCAGGCATGGGATGGGAGACTCCAACTCGCCCAGTGCATGACGTTGGCAGGTCAAATCAACCAATTGTGACGGATGTAGACCAACTTGGTGGGCCGTGGAAAGATCATAAGTCAGGTGTTATGCTCGATCATTTCCCACCTCAACTGTGAAGAAGCAGAAGAAGAAGGAGAAGGAAAACAACATTAAGACAAGCCAATAGTTGGAGAAGTCCCTGTGTGGTCGCCTGTAGCTCCGAGCTCCGGCTCCCTGATTTCATATAGGGAATATATGGATCCTCTCGGCGACCCTCATCGATCTTTGACAGGAAGAACCGGCACATTCCCTGTCATCTTCGCCAGAGACGGGGAATGTGCACGTTCTCCCAGGACGTCCGGAGTGGCTCAGTGCCGTTCATTCGATCCACGATCCGGGGAATTCCTGGTACGAAGTGTTCGTGTGCCTGGTTGATGTTCAATGGATGAATGTTAAAGACTCTATTGCATGGCCCCATGGTTGTTAGCACCTTCATCGTTCAGCATCAGACCGTTGACCACTCACATCTAAATTCTGGAGATGTTAAAACCACCCTTCCGGTGGGGGGCCATACTCATCCTCAACAGCCATTGCAGGTTGCATCCTGGCTCTCTCATCGCGTCTCGCCGTCCGATGCCTCCTTCTGGCGGGTACCCCTTGCTGGCCTGCGGCATGGCCCGGGTCCACACGTGGTCGGCACGAACGGACCACGCAGGCTGGGCCGTTACGTGGCATGGCATGGCACCGAAAGGGTGTTACCCATGTGGGTGTTGACGGGCGTGGTGTTGAATGCATCTCTCTATTAATATACATACATACATACATACATACATATATATATATATATTATAGATAAATGTAAAGGAATTCTGCGAAGAAATGAGCCAAAACACGGGCAATTCCATGTCACGTCCCGCATTTGGTTGAACGTCCCAAACTTCTGAGTGTTGTCATCTGTCCCGGAAGACTCTCAACATTGGCCATTGGACCAGCTCCCTCCGCAACGGACCAGATCCGGTGGTCTGGACCAGGCCCGGTGGTCAGCGAGCGAGGAACCATGCGCGGTGTCCGAGGCCGTGGGGATGGTCCGTGGTCACAAGGAACAGATGTGAAGCGCTGCAATGAACCCAAGGAAAAGCTGCTAGACCTTCAGGTCTGATCACGATTTGGTTGAGGAGCCCCAGTGAGTGGCTCCAAAGATCACAGAGAAAACAACCGTCCGTCATCCACTTTAACAGTTCCAAATTGAACAAACATGGAACAAACCCCACAACTGTGGACTGAAGTTATCCAAGTTTGGTGATCTTCCTGATCCACATGGAT
>CAXIVM010002639.1:0-39303 GCA_964035705.1 Porites rus | reverse complement strand
AGGTGGTGTCGCAGGGTAAGCAGCCCTGATGTCCTCCCTGCTATTTGACCTTCCTCGTTGCACGTTCCCTTCATCAACCAGTCCATGACGACGTCATGTGCCGCCTCGAACGGGCAACTAGCAGGCCCCTTGAGCGCCCACGGCTTTGAATCAGTTCTTAGTGGGGCACGCAAGCCTTTTCTGTGCCTCCGGACTTTGACTCTCGCCACCTTCTGGGCCCTGGCCCTGAGGTTGATAGAGGGCGAGTTCGATGAGCCCGACGGCCCACGAGGAGCAACTAGCCACTGAGGTCCTGACGATCCCGGCCGAGGGCGCGTGCGTTCTGCGAACTGCCTGAACGAGCTTGGGTATGGAACCTTTGTTGATCTCAAGGCCTTCGCGATGTAACCCAGAGGTGACTGTGTACAGATGGGTCTGCGCGCCCCATAGCGCACTGGAGGGCTATGGCGATGGCTCGGCGCAGTAGGGACCACGAAGGTGTCCCTGGTCCCTTCTTGCTTCATCAATTGCGAGTCCGTGTTTGGGGGGCCAGGGACAACTCGCAACTGCCTGGGCCCCCTTCTGGTCTATCGTGTCTACACCATTCTACAACGATCCAAACAAAACCCGCGTGTCACCAGCGGGGTCGCGCGCGCACTCTTAGACAAAGGGGCCATGCAATCGACATTCTTTTGCAAGTGGTTGGATCCATTGATTCCAAACCAACCTCAACCGCAACCACAACCAACCTTCTAAGGTTTGCAGACTTCCGCAACAATCCTTAGTTTTGCAGACCACCACAGAGCACGTAGAGCGTTGGAAAAACCTGGGCCTGGGATCGTTTCTTTTTGTCTCGTTTGTCGATTAGCATCTACTTTTGGGGGGGGGTTCCTCGATCCTATTCGTCTAGCTCGCTAACCTCAGGCCTTCTCAAAATTATCTATCTGCACTGGTTGTGTACTTTTTTTTGGGCCTTATGTTGGCCCTCTGGCCTTCAAATTTATCCACCGGTTTTGGCTGAAAACCCGTCAGTCCCTGGAAATTATCCGGTACTGACCCCGGACGCCAGTACAACGGGGTATGTGATTGCCTCGTTGCGGCTGATGGGCCGGCTGATGCAAATAGTGCTGCCAGTAATACTGCTGCCACTGTGCGTCCATGATGAGCGTACCCGGATACGGGAAATCAGAAAGATCAGGGGGACGTTCGAACGAAACAGCTAACGGGATATGTGAAGAGGTGTTCCTGTGACATAGGTCAAAGATACCAATCATGGTGGGAATCCAAAACATGTTAACGGTCAGGGGGAAGGTTGGTGGTGACTGGTGCAATGAATGTGGCAGTTGACAGCAGAAAGCCGCAGGCCGCAGCGCGCAGTGTTATTTTTCAAGGAGTTTCACCTGTGTTATGGCAAACGATGCCAATGAAATCATTGAGAGCCGAAATAGTGTTCGCCTAGGGATCCGGTAACATGGAAAATACAATAAGTCAGAAGGAGTACGAACAACTGAAGTTCACCAAGGAAACAAAGAACTCATTAGTGTTTGGCCGGAGAGTGGAGTCACTGCGTCGTCAACAGTTCAAAAGAAAGCAGGTACGTGGAGTTGGTCACTCCATATCAGTCGTAGCATAGCATAGCCCTCTTCGTTGGGCAACCAGCTACGCGCACGAGGTTGCCCCCTATATCAGCTGAAAAGCGCCCGGCAGTGCTTTAAAATCCCAAGGGCTTCACAATCCAAAATATTGCGCGCGGAACTGAGTGCCTCATGCCACACGCCCACCTAGGTATGACCGCCCAAGGGTTCAGGCAAGTCGGCGCAAGGGTTGGTAGTCTTGTTTTCTAGTGAAAGCAGGGACCAACGGCGTGAGAACCACCAGCTGCGCTTAGATGCCCAGGTGCGCTTACACGTCCAATCTTTCACCGTCTTCGTTGGCTCTGGCGTGAAAAGTGGACCCAGAGCCCCCTGCTGAAAATCCATAACTTCGAAGGAAACCAAATGATTCCAAGGGTTTCACACACACGCCTCCCGATGAGGGAAGCAACATTATACAAAAATATTCTATTGCGCGTGTGTGCGCGCAGCAGGGACAAGATGAAGACATCAGAAGGAGGACGAAAAGTGTGTGTGGTCGCGATGATGGAGAAACCTTAAGTGCGCGGGGGCAACCGATGAACCAGACCTAATTGTCAAAACCTGGGCGACCAAACCTGCGTTAAAAGTCAGTTGTGGGCGTACACACTAAGGGCCGCGACAAGTGGGTGGGTGTTCTGGCGGCGAAGTCGTGGGAGAGGGGATCTTGAGCGGTTATGTGGTTCAGATTCTGAGGCAGAGGTGATTGGAAAGGACATGCTGAGGAACGGTGATTCGGCGCCCGGTGGGTTAGGAGGTTGAGGAGCTGTGGGGGAATGTCAGTGCGTGAGGTGCTGTTGGAGGAAGGGTAGGTGTGGCCAGCGGTGTTGCTGCGCAGCCTGTGGGAGGGGGCTGAGAAGGTGCGCCTGCTGGTGTGGATTGAGCGGTGGAAATATGTGGTTGTAGTGGTTGTGGATGTGGACATGATGACAATGGGATGTGGCAACCGGTACTTGTTCGCGAAGAACAACGGTGGGTTGGGAATGTGAGTGCGGGGTAATGGTGGGTAATGCGGCGGGATGCTGTGTTGTGGTGGTGGGACAGATGCTGCCAAGTCTCTGGATGGTGTGCGGGAATGGGTTGACGGTGAAGTGGAGGGTGTTGGTGGAAATGGGTCGTTGGCCAGTTGTATTGAGGTGACGGCTGCTGCTGGCAGAAATCCCGAGGATTAAGACATGGCTGGTTGCAATCAACGAACTTGAATGTCCAAGAAACGTATGTATACATATATATACTTTTTATTTATAAACGAGGTAGTCAATGAACTCGGCGATAATGCGCGCGAGGGTCAATGTAAAAGTAAATTCTCAGAAAATTCATGATTTAGTTTCTACACGTACTTGATTCAGAACTGATTTGAAATTACTAACATTGATTCGAAACTTGAGAAAAAGACATGTTCCGGGTGAGACGAATTCAGTGAGTACATTACAGTAGCTCTGCAGCATAGATTCAATTCAGTGGGTGACGCGTATTCAAAAAATTAATTTAAGCAAAAGATTCTGCGAAATAAGTTGGTTGTTGAAAGGATATCCAGTAAATTCTCTCCTACGTAGTAGGAAGAAGGACTCAGTAACGGCGCCCGTGTCGGGGATCACACAGCTTGCCGCAGTGGGAGAACGCTGCGACGCACACTTGAGAATAAAACTTTAAAAGCAGAGTTTCAGTGGAGATCTCGGGGAACATTAACACTTTAGGTTACTGATAGAGCGCTGAAAACTTGAACCTGCAAAACAGCCCTGTGAGGAACAGAAAGGCAAAAGAAAGGGCCGGCAAAAACAGTATTGTTTGAGTCCCTCGAAGCCGCAGGTACGTTCAGCAAGCGTCCTCCCCGAATTTCCCATCCGACCAGCAGTGTTTTTGTTAGGCAGTGACTGCTGAAGGGACCACTGCCCGCCTGCGAGGAACTGTGCAACCAAAGTAGTAATGAGGAACGCAATGAAATGACAAGTAGGGTCCTTGGAGACGGGAGGTGGCACACACACACACAACTGCGTGCGCACACGCACGCAGGGGGCTCATGATGTGCAGAACCACAACACGACTGTTGCGCCGGGTCAAAGGTGTCATTGTCATGTGGCAGATCTAGGCACTACAGCACAGATGGCAAGTACGTCACCGTTTCGAGCGGAAAGGGAGATCCCAAGAAGGACATTATGGTCGATGTCTTCAAGGACGCATTGGTGTCAATCCATTTGGCCAAAGCTGTGACTGTGGCAAGGTGTTTGTCAGACATAGTCAGAGACGCACTTGTATGAGTCTTGTATTGAAATATTTTTGAAGAAGCAATCATAATTAGGTTATCGCGGCCGCTGCGATGGTATGCAATGATATGCTAGTCTTAGGAAAAACTGTTCCTGTTTCCATTTGTAGTGTGCAGAATGGAAGCCTTCTTGTGGACTACACGCTGGAACAGATTCGAGCCAAAGCAGACATCAAGTTGCCTGATGGCAAAATTGGCAGTGGTTGCTTTCTTGAAATTTCCAGTATCCAAACATGCGAGATGCAAAAAGACATGCCTTTCAGATCCTTTTGCACCTTTTGGGAATCAAACGGCTCAGTCCGTGCTACTAGGCTAGTGTGCTGTTCCCATCATCGCGCACTGCAACTTGCTGAGGAATGGACCTTTCGGTGGAGGTGCCGCGTGAGGTCCGGGTGCAACCAAAGTGTAGGCAGCATGCATTTCCCATGGTTTTTTGCCTCAACTGTCAGAGATGCCCCCAGATGAGCATGCTTTAATTCATTTCTAAAGGTTCAGCATGTTCAGCTAGATTCGTTTTCGATTCGATATAGGCTATATAGGTCAATAAACGAGTTATAACTCTTCAAGTCAGGCTTCATTTGGGGTGCGCAGTGTTTTTCATAGCGAGCCTTTCCTTCCACAGTTTCTGTCGTGGATCAGTGCATCGGGCATCAAGTGCTGACGCAATGCGCAGTCACAGTGCCATGATGGATCATGATGAATGCCAACTTGACTCCTTGGGTCGTCAAGTAGCGTTGGACAACCAAGGATGATTTGCGATGACCTGAAGGGAGGAGCATTCACTTTCTGCCAGCTTGAAAACCTAGCCCCAATTGCAGGGACGAACTGGTTGCGCCTGAAAGTTTGGACTTGTGAGCGATGTCACGAGCTCGACATGTCTGTTCGCTGGCCGTTCTGCGCAAGATCGGCCGACTGAGCCAATTCCCCCTTTGAAAAAGGCGCGCCATGGGGTTGCTTTGATTTTGTGTCGAGAGCCGTTCGACACGCACAAAACGAGAAGTCGTACCAGCACAGACTTTGTCGTGTTGGCAGCGGAGCCCCTCCGGGGGCCCGCAGGAGAGTTGACCAGGATGCCGACTGAGGATGATGACGATGCATCCATGCCCTCACTTTGGCCCTGTGAAGACACTTTCCTGCTGAGCCATAGCGATTCAGGACCTCGCTGGAAATGTGATTGGTGTGGTGGCCTAGAGTTCCTGGCACTTGGAGAGCGTTGGCGTTGTAGGCGTTGCGGCAGCTTTGATTACCATGAAGCTGCATCCTCCGGTTTTGAGGACTTGTCCGGACAAGATAGATCTTGGACCTGGACTCCTTCAGATGCGACTATTCCCCCGTCTTCAACGACACCTCCTGTGTTCAGTAGACCTATGGACCCGAGACCACCAAGACAGCAGTCAGCTAGAGATGAATCCCTTCGCACCAATTGGGACTTCGGACCTCCCTCAGAATGGGACGAGCAGGAATACGGTGCTCGTTCCGAGAGCAACGTGACGAATGACCCAGAGGTGAATCCGGACACACTGCAACCGGAACCTCACTTGAGCAGGAGACAACGACGTGCAGCCCGTCAAGCAGGAACACCAAGACCTCAGGAGACACCTCGACATGGAGCACCTGAGCCACAAATTCCTCAGATTCCTGTTGGCAGGTCAGCAAGAGCACCAAGAGCACCAAATGGACCAGGCGGCCCTCCGGTTGATCCACCTTCACGAGGAGGTCGGACACCTTCCGGCTTGCCAGCCGGGAGCCCTTCCGTTGGCGGTGGACCTCGAGTGGCACTTCCAGGCGGATCCCCACCTGGTGGACCGCCATCTGGAGGTGGCGAATCCTCTTCATCGAAGAGCTCATGGAACAGCAAGAAAGGCCCTGAACCCGGAGTCAAATTCCGGGGCGGCACACCACCAAGCCCACCGGTGTGGGCTTACAGTCGTGAGGACCTTCGTGCTTTCAGCAAATGGGAAAGAAAGGTCCGAGTCTGGCAAGTCCAGATCAGGGCGTATCTTCCTGCCAATGAAGCCGCCATGGCTTTGTATGTGAGTCTCCGTGGAGAAGCCGAAGAGGAGCTGGAACATGCAGATCTGGCTTCCATCAACCACCGGGACGGGATCGATTTTATCCTGGACTCTTTGCGTGCACCTTTGATGACCAAGGTCATTTATTTGAAACGTCGCTATCTCCACGAGTTCGAACAAGTCAGTCGTTTTTCAGGTGAATCCGTCAGGTCGTTTTGCAATCGGTATGCCCGCATTGAGAGAAATCTTCGTTCAGTGCAGATCAACATTGAGGCCATGTACGACATGGAAAGCAGAGGCAGCAGGCTTTTAGACCGGCTGCGACTGACGTTGGAACAGCAGCGTTTGATACTCACCTCCACTGGACAAGATCTCGACATCAACAAGATCCGCGAAGCCGCTATTCTCCAGTTTCCTGACCATCGTCCGACACCTCCCACGGTTTTTAGCCGTGAGTTTGAGTTTGATCGTCGAGATCGAGGAGCTGGCGATGACAGTCGACCTTTCCAGCCTCACCCCAAGGGTCGAGGCAAAGGACATCCCAAAGGCAGCAAAGGTGGTCGACCTCGGCAGACCTACGTTGCAGAGCATGCCAGGGACGATGTCCCGACGGATCGCAATGAAGATGAGCTCCCCACCATCGATGAGGAGCCTGCTGACTGTGCAGACGAGCCCAATGACAACGACAATGAGGCCTTCGAGGAAGGCGAAGAGGGTGACGACTTGGAGAACGATGATGGAGGCCCAGAAGAAGATGGCCTGCAAGACATTGTGGATTGCCTCACTGTTACCGCTCGACGCCTGCAAGGCCTGACACTAGGCCGGAAATACACTGGGAAAAGGAGCATCCAAGACAGAAAGAGAACCAGCCACTGCGCCATCTGCGGAGAACGCGGACACTGGCAGGGGGACCCTGAATGTCCCATGTCAAAGAATGCAGCACCCTCAACTTCATCTTCGAGCTCGAAAGGTTCTGGCAAAGCCAAATCCAAGTCGAAGGACGCAGCGAAGACCGCTGGAAGTAAAAAGGTGTTTGCAGTCAAGTTCGCAGATGGTGTGACAAAGGAGACGGAACCCCACGAGACCATCCACAAAGAGGAGACCTATGGCACCTATTTTACTTTTGTCACATCATCGACTCCGTTGCGCAGGGCTCCCTCAACCAACATCCCACAGGTTCTCATGTCAAACCTTACTGCCTATGGGGGCTACATGGTGTTAGATACAGCATGCCAACGTACCTGTTGTTCAAGTTCATGGCTCAACAACCATGTGAAGTCCCTCACCAAGAACCGGTTGAAGCTGAAGGAAGTTGAAGAACACGAGCCCTTTCAGTTTGGACACGGTGAACCCCAATATAGTTTCAAGAGATCGTTCATTCCAGCTGGCCTCAACCAGACACCAGACGGCCTTTGTGTGATCGGGACAAGTGTTTTGGACACCAGCGAGAACAACAAGATCCCACTATTGGCCAGTAACTACCTCCTCACTCACCGGCTGAAGGCCATCATCGACCTTCCACGCCGGCAGCTGGTATGCCAGGCGCTCGAATGTACGATCCCGATCGTTCAAGTCGATGGACATCTTGCAGTTCGCATTGATTTGTTTCCTCAGCACGTTCACACCCTTCCATGTTGGCGGCATGTGAGTGATTCAGATGTTTGGAACAAGTCGGATTCTGAGTTGATTTTGTGCTCGCAGCAATTCGACGATTTCAAGGAGCGCCATTCCGGAACACCTCGTGATGCCACGCCAGCAGCCTCCACTTTGGCTTCAAGCATGGCGCCGGTTGGCCTCGACCTTCCTGAGCTTCGAGAGCACTCTGGTTCACTTCATGATGCGAGCAATCCAGTTGGGTCTTCGTCCTCGTGCCTGGCTGGCACATCAGGACCCTATGAACGTGGAGATCCTCACCGGCCTTCAGGACCTGGCATTGAAGCCTTGCCAACATCCCGCCAACATGATCCAAAGGAGCGGGAATCGACACGGCCGGTACGCCCGGTGCCGAGACTGCAACATGAAGTGGAAGTGGAACGAAAGCAAGCAGGATTGGGACGAGCAACCTTTCGCAAAACGCTCGTCGCTGCCCTTGCCCTCTTCGGAGAACTCCTTGGTGGCTATGATGCCCTCTTCCACAGCCGCAGCTCGACAACTGGCAGATCCACCACTGACCTTGATGGGATCGGCCTCGACTTCACTGGTGCCTCCTCTTTTGAACTCTCAGCCCAAGGTCCTGCCGACACCTCGTCCTCGCTTCAACATCAGCAAGATGGCAACTCGCAGGCGAAGCCCGTCCAAGAGACGCAAAGAGGAAGAGGCGGAAGAGTTTCAGGATCCCATCCAGCAGGTGCCGGACTCAGAGGAGGAGTACGCGTGGGATCTGGTGGGATGAAGAACGGCAGCCGAACTTGGCTGACTGGACACCTCCGACACCACCAGAAGATCTACGACAGTGAAGTGGCCACCTATGAACAGATACCCAACCATGTGGACATTATGAAGTATAACTCCAAGATCGATTTGCTCGAGATTTTCTCTGGCAGCGCTCGGCTGACGACAACGGCATGTCGATATGGCCTCAATGCACTACAACCTTTCGATCTTCGAGAAGGCATTGATCTGTCCACTCCAGAGGGGCGTGAACTGACCCTTCATGCAGTACGACACCATCGACCCCTTCTATTACATGTGGCTTGGCCTTGTAAGCTTTGGAGTCTCTTCAATGAGAATATGAACTGGTCTCACAGGTTGGCTGACCTGGAGGTCTTGCGAGAAGAGGAGCGAGTTTTGGTCAAGTTCACTGCCGACCTCTGCAAGGAGCAACATGCTCATGGACGCCTGTTTTTGGGCGAGAATGTGCTTCGCTCAAGGCTCTGGCAAGAGCCCATCATCGAGGACCTGGCCCGAGAGACCGATGCAGACTTCAGTACTTGTGACGCTGGAGCCTATGGAGCAGAGAGCATGGACGGCTTCCCTGTGATCAAGCCCCATCGGTGGATTTCAAATTCTCCAGTGATCCTCTCAGAGCTCAAGAAGCACCTCACACCTGAGCAGAAGCACTACACCAAACCAGTCGAAGGAGCTGACACCCAACGAAGTGGTGAATACTGTCAAGGCTTGGTGAACGCCATACTTCGTGGTCTCCATCGTGAAGCCAAACAACGGAATCCAGCACGGTTCCACAAGGTCAAAGAGGTGTACTATGTTCGACCTTTGCAGGACCCACGTCGTTGGAAAGCACTCCTCGACCAGCTGGACAGACGCTTCGACAACACCAGGACGAGAACATTCGACCTTAACAAGACCGACCCTGTCTACGAGGAGCTTTGTGCACTTGTGCCTTGGACCATTGAGAAGGTGCAGGTTTCACTGACTCCAGCGGCTCGCCGTTGGCCTGGGTTCAAGATACCTTTCACACACAGAGGCGCTGGTCTCAAGATGGCTGACGGCAGAGTGATCATCGAGTCCGAGGACATGTCTGCCGTGAACTATCCTCAGCAGCGGTTCTCACAACCTGTGCGATTGGGTGTGTTTTTCTTTGGAGCCGCGCCTGATGAGGATGAAGCTACAGCATCTTCTTCAATGCCGGCACCTTCACTGGACTCTCAGGTGTGGTCGAAAAGAGATTTGGCGGCCACGCAACTCCAGACAACCAAGTACGGCGGTCCTGCTTGGCACACAGTTCACCGCAGAGTGACAACCAATTTGGCCACTGGTGAACTCATCCAGGACCTCGAGAACCCTTTCCAACAACCAGATCGACTCGTCCACAAGAAGCTACGACCTCCTCGCGACATTGAGACCTTCTTTTACCACAGGCCTATGCTTCCAGGAGGTCATGAAAACCCAGGAGCTGCGGAGGATGTGCTAGCCGCGGAGGAGGCGGACGGCTTTCCCTCCAGCACCCTGGAAGACGGCGCGTCAGGAGCTGCAGAAGACGGGCCAGCCGCGGAGGAGGCGGACGGCTTTCCTTCTAGCGCCCTGGTTCCGGGCATGAAGACTGACATTTGGTTTGACAAACCACCGCCCAGGATGACTTCCGCACTCAAGTCATCGGTTGCTCGACTCCATTGCAACCTTGGACATGCGCCCAAAGAAGAGATTGCAAGACTTTTGGCAGCCTCGAATGCCCTGACACCCAAGCTTTTGTCCGCTTTGGATGCTTTGAGGTGTGGCAGCTGCCTTCGGACCGCAAGACCAAAGCGGCCCGCTACTTCGTCTACTAGCACAGTGTATGCTGGTTTCTTTGGAGAAGTTCTGCAAGCAGACATTGTTTATCACCGCTTGTTGTCAGGCGAAGCCATTCCTGTTTTGGGCATCGTTTGCGAAGCCACCAACTACCATGCGGCCAAGGCCTTGAGCAGTCGCTCACCACAGGTGGTTTTGGAAACTTTGCTGGAGATTTGGTATCGACCACTTGGCCTTCCTCACAGGTTCCGTTGTGACCCCGATGGAGCTTTTCAGAGTGTGGTGGCACAGTGGCATGCGACTCATGGAATACTCCACGAGATCATACCAGCTGAGATGCACAACAGAATTGGCAAAATAGAGAGGCGGAACGCCTTGCTCAGGACACTGCTTGAGCGCCTGACTGATGAACACGCCTGCAGCACCGTTGAACACCTTCAGCACTTGATTGTGGCAGCATTGTACGCTCTCAATGCGTGCACCTTCACCTACGGGAGAAGCCCATTTCAAGCTGTGTTTGGCAAAGTGCCACGGCCCATTGGAGACATCTTGAACGACGAGACCATGTTGATCTACTCGCCCGATGAGACAGAGCGAGCATACCGGCCAGAGATCTTGAGAGCTGATGCACTCAAAGCGCTTGCAGAGACGAGCGCAAACCAGGCTGTGAAGCGGGCCATACTTCGCAAAACACGGCGCACCCAGGATTTCAGTGCACTCCAACCAGGACAGACTGTTGCCTACTGGAGATGGTCTGGCAAGTCCAGACAGCTGAAGAGAGGCTCTTGTAACCTAGCCCGTTTTTTGGCATTTGACCCCGACCGCAGGAGCTGTTGGATTCAGGTCAATACACACACCGTCAAGATTGCGATCAGCCAACTTCGAATCGCAAGTGGCTGGGAGACTTGGAGTCCATCAGCTGAAGACGTGCGCTTCTTGAAGGATGCCGAAAAGACCCTTCAGGAAGGACTTTGGCACGATGGCACTGAGGAAGCACCTGGACAACATGAAGAACAGTTTGCTGATGAGGCCATGGACACTGAGGTCCGTCAGTTAGCACCAGAAATTCTTCCTAGACAGCGTGACTACTGGCAGCTCTCCGACTCAGGAGCTACAAGAGTGCATGTTGAGCCACGTCATGAACTATATGTTCCCCTACCACATCACGGCTGTCCCCTTCCTCTCGACATGTTGGCAGACGATCGCCAAACATTTGTCCACGAGTTTGAAGAACAGCCTGAGATGGACAACTGGCGGGACTCTAGATCCGCCAAGACATACGAACAAGCTTGGACCGGCACTACGACCTTCTTTAAAAGAAGACAACCTGTTGAAGTGGCCAGCCCGGAGGTTTCTGCCGAAGGCACTCTTCTTCCTTCAACGGCTTTACCACCAGCAGGACTACGACTCCCTGTGCCAACTCGAGATGAGGCAGCGCGACAGGCCGGGACCCAAGTGATACAGCAACAACAACAGCAGAACTTTGATCAGCGACAGCTGACCATCAACGTGAGCTCACCGACATACCAACAGTTTGGAGCACCACGGACTCCAGTTCCACCAACTCCGAGACGGAGAACGATGAGATCATGCTCACCGGCACCGATCACCAGCAGAGCAGTCCGCGATCACGGACAACACACAGAACAAAGAGCACTGGGACACACTTCACAGACAGAGCTCAACGAAGAACAAAGACCAGCAACTGAACCAGTTGCTGAACCCAATACAACAACAGCACCACAGCACGAAGCCGCAGCAGAGACAGCAGCAGCACCTGCAGCCGCTTCGAGCAGTCAACCAGCAGACACCTCCATGCCTGATGAGCCACTTTTGCCGGAAATGCCGGCCAAGAGGCCCTTCGATACGACGGTGATGTTCAGCCACCGCTGGGACATCTTTGATGACAACACGATGTGTTTGAAGTTCCCTGGCTTTGATGGGAGTCCTGACACTATTGGCTTCCAACGTTGCCAGGTCTACATGAACTTTTACCTCAAGAGTGCCCAGAGGCAGCAGGAGGTGACTGAAGGAGACCCTGAGGTCTCAGATGTGGACTCCTCTGACCAAGACCTCGATGTCAGCAACCAAAAGGTGAAGACACGCCAAGAACAGAAACAGTTCGAGAAAGAGATACCTTGGCGTGACATCATGAAGATGGACCGGATGACAATAGACAAATACATCTTGGCCATCCAGAAAGAATTTGACGGCTGGCAGCGGTGGTCTGGAGTTCAACCAATTCCTGAGGCCGAAGCTGAACGCATCTTCAAGGACAGAGTGCTGCGCAGACGGGTGCTCAAATCCCGTATGGCATACCGCGACAAGAACCGCGGAGTGGGCACACTGGCAGCAAAAGCTCGCTGCGTTCTCATCGGCTGCGCCGACCCCGACTTGACATCCTTGTCACGGGACAGCCCGACACCTTCAAGGACATCGGAATTCTTGCTTTTGGCCATTTTGGCCTCTGGAGCAAATGGACGTTTCAACAACACACCTGACCGATGGCATTGTTGGATCAGTGATGCAAAGAACGCCTTCCTACAAGGCAAGCAGAACACTGAAGAGAGAAACGGCCAGCCTCTCTACATGCAGCCACCAGAGGACCCTTTGGTCAAAGAATCTGGATGTTTTGCAGCCCATCTGTACCTCGTCACTGGCAATTGTTACGGCCTAAGCAATGCACCACGCATTTGGTACAAACATGTATGCACAGTCCTCAGCCAGAACAAGTTCAGAATGCATGACCTGGACAGATGCCTCTTTTACCATGTTTCAGAGGCCACTGGCGAAGAGAAAGTTGACTGTGTGCTCATCATCCACGTGGACGATGTTTTAGCTGTGTACTCAGACAGGTTCTCCCTTGAAATCTTGGAGACCATGTTTGAGTGGGGCTCAGTGACAAAGCTAGATGGTACTAATGAAGGCACCTACCGCGGCAAGGAGATCAAGCTGTTTGAAGAAGCTGGCGAATGGAAGGTCAAAGTGACACAGAAAGAGTTCTGCAAAACTCGTGAACCTCCACGCAACCTTCCTGGCAAGATGGATGACAAGCTGACTCCTGCCGGTTGGAAAGAATTTCGCAGCCTGGCAGGCTGCTTACAATGGCTTGCGAGCCAAAGCCGACCGCCTTTGGCGGCAGTGACAAGCCTCAGCAACAAAGGCTCTGACACCACCTTCCGAGACTTGAAGAACCTCGGAGAGGCCTTGCTGTATGCCCGGGACACTTCTTCAGACGGCATTACCATCCCGGGCATTGTTTTGAACCGCTCCTCCATTGTTTTGGTTTTTGCTGACAGTAGTTGGGCAAACGCCATGAACTTCAGCAGCCAGTATGGCGTCATTGTGACCTTGACACCGTCGCAGGTTTCCGAAGCTGTGACACCATGTGCTGTAGTTGATTGGAAGAGCGGCAGAAGCGCTCGTGTATGCAGGTCGACTCTTGCATCAGAGGCATGCGCCGCTGATGAAGGCACAGATCGTGGAAGCCACATCAACGCGGCTTTGTCAGAGATCTTGTATTTGAAGCCCGCCCATCAATTGGGCAGTCGCATGTCCCAGAAGCAATGCACAGACTGTAAAAGTCTGTACGACTGTGTGATAGCCGAGAACCCAGCTGTTTCAGATCGCCGAAGCCTGCTGCAGATTCGATCGGTGCAACAGTCGGTTCACCCACATGATATGCACTGGGTCCCGACCACCAAGATGCATGCTGATGGGCTAACGAAGGAGGACAAGCGCCTTCGAGATGCCCTGAATTTGTGGCTGCGAAGCCCATGGGCACAGCTCAGAGATGTCGAGCCTCGAACAAAGACCAGTGAAAGTTTGGACTTGTGAGCGATGTCACGAGCTCGACATGTCTGTTCGCTGGCCGTTCTGCGCAAGATCGGCCGACTGAGCCAATTCCCCCTTTGAAAAAGGCGCGCCGTGGGGTTGCTTTGATTTTGTGTCGAGAGCCGTTCGACACGCACAAAACGAGAAGTCGTACCAGCACAGACTTTGTCGTGAGCACCAACGAAAAAGGATGACTGTTGATGTCAGGCTTCTTCAAACACTATTGCAATACAATTCAATACAAAGATTCTTCTGGTTGAAGGTTGGTTGTTCAGTGATGTTCAGCCCGACCGCTTTGAGTCAACTGAACCTGGATGTGGCATGCTATAGCAAAGGTCCGGATAGGTCATTCATTCTGGTTCGAGCATGGCTTTTCATGGTGATGGGCGCTACCCTGGAGATGGCGGCGCAGCCCTTGAAGAGCTTTGGCAGCTGCTGTCCTGGCGCGAAATCCGCAACTGCCCAGGCGTTTTGGTGTAGGACAAAATGTGGGATTACATTTTCTCCCGCTTCCTTAGCAAGGAAGCTGTGAACACTGCATACATGGAACGCATGCATGGAAAGCATGGCAAGAAGAATGCTAAAGCCAATCTACAAGCGTAATTATTCATGAAAGCAAGCAGGCGAAGGAATGACTGCCGAACTGCACGCCTTTGAAACATACCGTAGATACTATTGAAGCGTGCTTTGGTCAGCTTTAGCAGCATGGTTGCATCAACGTGCTAATTCAAAATGCCTCTGAGCAATGGAATTGTACTCATGACATTCACAGAAGATTGGTATAAATAAAGACAACTTCTGTTCAACATTTGAGAAGCGATCTCTAGTAGACTCTAGGGCATCATGTCGACTCCTGTGTGGCTTGACAGAACAGGTCGGTATACTACTTCTGATCTGGAGGCCAGTAGGAAATTTGCTTTTCTGCAGGTGGCTGGATTGCGCTACCGTGTGAAGGGACCAACCATAGCAACCATAAAAGGTTATATGGTTGCAACACCCTTATCAAATACGCTTTGCAAAACCCTCTAACACAGGTATTGATTGCTCATCGGTGTTCTCGGATGGGAGGTGTCGCATGTCGGAGGCTGTCGGAGTTGAGTGTTGTTAGTTGTTTTTCTTTTAGTGTTTACATACTTATATAACTTATATAATTACCCCAACAGATTATGTTTCCCCAGATAGCTGACAACTTTTCGGGTGCTTACTTCTCAATGACTGGGTGGCTGATCGGCATTTTGGTCCACCTTTGCTGCTGCTGGGACTGCCTTGGCCCCGTAGCCTTGCCCCCGTCCTCATCTTCCCACTTGGCTCCCCATTGGTCCACTCACTTGTCTGCCTGCGTGATCGGCGTTTTGTTTTCCGCTGCTGCCTCGTCTTCTACTTGTCTCCCCAACAAGGGTCGTAGACGGCACTGTCGCCACAGCCTTAACTCATTGAGTTTCTGCGTGCAAAAACTATGAAAAACTCTTGGACAGGTACATGCATGGGCGTGGTGAGTCGTGGCGTCTTTGAAACTGCTCTCAACTCACCTCTAATACTATATAATTAATATAGTGTGGGTTCGTGGTCCTTTGCTTCAGTTTTGGAGGTTCAGCAAATTCAACTAAGTTAATTGGTCGAAAGATGAGGTTGCATCAAGATTTTCATGAGTGAATGGAAACACAAATATAACAATAGCTTTTTTTGGAACGTTGGCGCTCTTGACTTTAGCCACGTTTGAACGTTGGCGCTCTTGACTTTAGCCACGTTTGAAGCTCAGCGCCAGTGCTTTTTGAGGAGGCTGCTTTTCCCCCGAATCCAACACCTTACTGTAACAATTTTTGTCTCAGAACAGATCTCACCTCCTCAAATAAAGCCAGAGCATGCCACGGGATCCTGCAGGAGTGCTGGCCAAGCAACCCAACGAACACCCGAACGCAATTGATGACACTATATAATTCAAACACTAGCCAAGGGTGGTGTGTCCTGCAAGAACCAATGGTCAGCTCGGCAGATTGATTTTGTTGTCAAATGTGTCCGTTGTACATAGCAGCAGCTCCAGTTGCAGGCCCGCTTTGTGGAGCCAAGCAGGCTATTGGAGCGGCTGAGCCTGGCCAGCCCGGGTGTGCCTTTGACGCTGGAACTTGCGCACAAGGAGCAAGAGCACAACCACCACAACGTACAAGAGCAGCCCGCTTCCGCTTTGGTTAAGATATGTTAAGATAATTGGGCTGGGCGTCCCAAGATCCAAACTGTCAGGAGGATACTGTACGTGGTTGGATCGAGGTCAAACCGAACAAATTGATTCTTGACGGTTTTTGAATGACAAACTCTTGAGCGCTAGGACCCAATCGTTATGCACCGTTTGCCTGGAGGAGGTGGCCTTCTGAGCTACTGCAAGGCTTGAGGGTCTTGAACAATTTGAGTTGAACAATTCGCAAACATGGGAAACCATTTGAATTGCTAGCACACGAGAGATTCGAGGCTGGCGGCATTGCTTAAAACACATGTGCTTTTCCTCACAGCAATAGATGGACATCAATTGCAGGCAAATGCAACATTTGTCCACACGCTGAACACTGAGAGCGGCCTGATCAGAAAGGTGGATGCCCTTGGAGTTGGAAACTGGGGACGCCTGCTCGAATCGGAGCCTGCCACATATGCTGCAGCTGGGCCTTTGTGAAGTGAACACAGTCTCTTCTTGAGAGACTGTCAATAGCGAACCGCCCATTTACCACCACATAGTTTGCCCAGTGAAGCTTTCTACCGGTGTCCTTGGATTCTTCAGTAGTTACGTTCAAGTTTGTCAGGCAGAAGCTTGTAGAGCTTGTGTCGCTGTTCTGCCGTTCCTGTTGGATTCGGAAAAGCCACTGAGATGCATTCGGAGCTTGTCTCCTGAGCCGAGCATTGCCGTGTTGCATTCTCTTTGAAACGGGATTGAGCCAAGCATTGCTAGCGTGTTGAGGGAAGCATGGCATAGCAGGCTCATGCCTTTTGTCCAGTGTTTCTTTAGTGTTGACTTGGTTGAAAGCTGCTTACACAGCGCAGTAATTGCAAAGATGAAGAGGGAAACCTGAGTGCCAGAGCAATCGACCTCAGGAATGCAGCTGCTTCGGCATTGGTCCAAGTGTTGCGAAGAACAGCGCGAGCAAGGAAAGCGAGGTAGCGCAATGTAATGTAATGCTTGTTGACTGCTGGGATCCGCGCAATATTGGGCAACTATGGGCAACTGCCATCAGCGAGATGGTATTAATTTGTGGATGTCATGGCCTGCCTTTGCCATTGACTTGAAGCAAGTCAAGTTTCAAAGCAAATTTCAACGCCTTGCTGGAGTGCTTCTGGAGACAGGCTTGCATTCAGTGCTGAAGTGAATTGGAGATCAAAGAATGTACGAGGTCATTGAAGGACAACAAATTATGCCCAAACTCTGGCTGACAAGCATTGTTTGACGAAAAAAGTTGTGTCTTACTCATGCCCTTTTCAGTATAGTCACTCACCAATACTTTTGATCCCTTTGGATTTGCCCTATACAAACCACATCAAAAACGCGCAAACACCAATTTGCATCAATTTGCTAAGTAGCTCGGTAGCTTTGATTTTTATTGCATTGCGCGGCTTGACGGCTCACAGCCCAAGGCTACACCTCTTAGCCTTGATTTCCCTGAGACTGAACCGCTTTAGAACGAAATGCATGATAAGTCAATGATAAGTGTTATTGTCCCATTGTGGCTCAATTTGCTCATTCAGTCTCTTCAATTTCCATTTGGAGCGGCTTTGCTGCAATGCGCTATATCCACGGGCTGTTATACTGGCTTGCAGCGTTGCCCGCAGCAGCTCCTCAGAGTGTATTTTTGACTCAATGCTGTTTCCGGAACCCATTTTTAGGGTTTGAACATGTTCTATTGTTTTCTTGAAGCACGCTTTACAAGTCAGCGTGCCGAGCACAATGGGGAGTTGCCTGGCTGACAACTTCTGAGCGTTGTGCACAAGACGTACGGAGATCCAACCTTCACTGTAGAAACCATGGTAAAGGACACCGGGACATATTATGGCATACGATTTTGTGAACCTCTTCGTTCCAATGTTCTAGTCATATGTCGTGGCCTTCAGGTCCTGGTGCTTGGAGATGCTCCATGGACGGACTGTGACGACGATCCAGGCAGTTTTCAAAACTGAAAACTGCCTCAGCGGTTTGGCTTAGAACTCATGAAACTTGAGACCCTTCCTGCTGAAAGGCAACATGCTGCTGCTACAAGTGAGCTTGCAACTGAATACGCAGCTGGACACGCACATAGGTCGAAGGATAACTGGCCAAATCGACGAGTTGTTAGCCATCTCAAACTGAGGTCAAAACCATGGCAGAATCAGACTTTCTTCGAGCATCGGAGGATTGGTCGCAGATCGTTTTGCACGCGAGTTTCTTTTTTCAAGAAATCAAAGCAGAGGCCACAGCACACTTGTTTCGTGCAACGAATTTGGGGCCCTTCGAAACAATGTGCTTCTCATGTTCAGTCGAATCAGAATTCAGTGAGCAAGTCAGGCCAGAAGATGCGCATGGAACAAATTCTATGTCTTATATACAAATGTCAAGAACGATAACAGACGTGAATCAACAACCAATACTGGCCCGCAATGTATTCTACTGCTATTCCAGATTGCTGCTGAGGGTGGAACACATGTGTAGCGCCATTCGTCAGAATGCTGAAAAGTGGACCGTGGCCTGGGTTGGTTGCCATGTATTGTAAGTGCCCTTGCTCTTTAAACTTTTGGAATGAGCTTGGGAAGTGTCAAGACAACAGACCTTCGGCCCAACTCAGGCAGCCCTCTAACTCAACTCATCAAGAGCCTTTCAATAGTTTTGTTTACTTGAAGCCATCCGAGTGCTGACAATCTGTGCCAGGACTTTCCCAGAAAACTTTCTGCAAGAGAATCTTGGTGTTGACTGGTTAGATTGGCGAACCTCAAGGTGTAGTAGGCTCGAACAAAGTGCTGCAAGATCATCTGACAAATGCCATGTTGCTTGCATGTTGCTGATGCGGTCATGTATTATCAACTGAAGAGTCGAACACTTTTAGAGTTACGAACAGTTTGCAGTTGGTATGCGAGTGATTGTGGGCTTCTAAGTACACAGTCAACGGACAGAACCGGTGTGGGATGGGCACGGGACATGCACAGGCGCCTTGCGTGGCAGCGCCGCTTTTAGGTAGTTTGGAGGTGTTTGCATCGCAGTGCCATTGGGGCAGAGAAACGAAGGGCTGGGTCAAGTTGGTTCAAGGGTAAAGTATGAAAATTACAGTACTCGTAGAATAAAGTAGAGTTTTTATGAGGAGACAAGTAATGAGACACTTGAAAAAAGCCGAAAAGTTACGAAAGCCAGCCTTCGTAGAAGGCGCTAGCGGAGTTGTGTCTGGCGAACGAAGTGAGTAGTTAGGGGGTCTGGGGGGGTGGTGGCCCGAGAAAGGTATACGTCAACTCGGCACATGCTGGGGGAGGAGGGTGCTTCGAGGGAAGGTTTTTTGAGGTTGTGTTGGAGGTGATTCTTGAGGGGTGGTGATGCAAGAAATGCCAAATGCATCATTTGCATCATCTGAATGGAAAGGTGTAGTTGGCACCTTGCAAGGTATAGAGACCTAGGGTAGCCATAGTGCAGCTACCAGGTATAGTACTTCAAGTTGCCTTTCCGTCAACCGCTTGAGAACCTCTACACACGCACAGCAATCCACAGCTTTGAAGTCTCATTCGTGCCTTGAACTTGTATAGGTGTGTAAGAGGTATAGCAACATAGTATTTATACGGACCCAGGGTAGCTACAAGTAGCTACAGTTCTGTTCCCGGGTATGGCGCGCATGAGGCTTCAAAGCTGTGGTTTTCAAGCTAAATTCAAGGTGGCCTGAGACCAGGGTTTGCTGCCCTAAAACACTCTGTTCAGGCCACCTTGAAAATAAAGGTGTAGTTGGCACCTTGCCAGGTATAGACACCCAGGGTAGCTATGTAGCTGTGGTTTTCAAGCTAAATTCAAGGTGGCCTGAGACCACGGTTTGCTGCCCTAAAACACTTTGTTCAGGCCACCTTGAAAATAAAGGTCTTGTAGCTACAATTCTGTTCCCAGGTATGGCGCGCATGAGGCTTCAAAGCTGTGGTTTTCAAGCTAAATTCAAGGTGGCCTGAGACCAGGTTCAGGCCACCTTGAAAATAAAGGTGTAGTTGGCACCTTGCCAGGTATAGAGACCCAGGGTAGCTGTGTAGCTGTGGTTTTCAAGCTGAATTCAAGGTGGCCTGAGACCACGGTTTGCTGCCCTAAAACACTCTGTTCAGGCCATCTTGAAAATAAAGGTGTAGTTGGCACCTTGCTAGGTATAGAGACCCAGGGTAGCTATAGTGCAGCTACCAGGTATAGTACTTCAAGTTCCCTTTCCGTCAACCGCTCGATAGCCTCTACACACGCACAGCAATCCACAGCTTTGAAGTCTCATTCGTGCTTTGAACTTGTGTAGGTGTGTAAGAGGTATAGCAACATAGTATTTATACGGACCCAGGCTAGCTTCAGAAGAGCACTCCGATACTTCACTTACAGCACTCCTTGAAGAGCATGAGTCGCTTGCGCATAGCCACCAGAAACAAAGGATCTTAGTCTTACTGGAAGTGGAATGAAACACCAGGACCTTCAGAATGACCTCTTTGGAGTCTCCAAGTGACCTCATTCGGGACTAAGTGACTAAGTGACCTCATTCTGGGATCTCGGACGGTCACTTTGAAGGTCCTGGTAGACACCAAATGATGTCAATGTGGATAGATTTGGCTACGGCCTGAAACATCGGATTCCATCCAAACCCCCCCCTGTGCAGAGGAAAAATCCGGGCAAAATGACACCGAACCCCTCAATTGCCAGGAAGCGCAGGTTTTTGTTTTGACATGGTTACCTCTGTGTGGGCAGAACAAGACATGAAGCAGATTTGACACGCGGCCGCAAGCAGCTGCGCGAGCTCATTTGCTTGCTTCGACGCGCAGTTGTCGAGAAAGGGAAGTCGTATCGAAGAGTACAGCCTTCTAGAGAAACGCGTCCAACAGATTCCAAAAGTACATGTTTTTTCTTGCTTTAGTGGTACACATTTTTTAAAATCACTTCTTCTTAGTAGAGAACAGAATCAAAACGTCTCCGAGAGGCAAGTATCGAGACTTGGAGATTGCTAGAGACAAGATGGAAAGCTCAAAGTAGGAGCAGTCCTATTGGAAGGTAAAGCATAACAAAAAACATAATTCAATCACTCAAGATTTCTAGACAGACTATAGTTTCCAGAGCCAGGCAAGCCGGCAAGCACAAGTCGAGATTTCCAGAGAAAAGTATCGACAAGTCTTCGAGTAGACGAGGTTTCTAGAGAGAAACTCCTCAGGTACAGCAGAGAACACAATTGAGAAGTGTAGGTTTGTAGAGACAAGTACCAGCAAGAAGAGAGCTGCACGAAATCTCAAAAAGAAACGTATCGAAAAGAAATTTTTCGGGAGCAGGATCAAAAAAGTGACGCCACACTACAATTCAGCCTACACCTTGCCACATCAAATCAAACCGGGCACTACTACTACTACTACTACGACTACGACTACTACTACTACTACTACTACTACTACTACTACTACTACTACATTTCGCCGCATCACAATCATCACGCTACACTCTTACATCACAAATCACCACACTGCATTGCATCGTGCTACATCACAAACCGCCCCGTTACATTTCAGGCCCCTTTGGTTCAAAGTGCTCTCTTCTTGAGCCTGTGAGCTCAATTAATCCTGTAAAGGGGCGCGCTGCCATCAAGACGGATGGTGCAAACGGAACAGAAACCGACTCTACATCACACATTTCACCGCACGGGATATCAGAAATCCCTACACTACGCCTTGCAATATCACAGACTACCACAAATCACAGCTTGGTTCTCTAACGCATCAAAAACTGCTACGCAGCTTCACAACAACAAGAATCAATATGGCCGTCAAGCATGGCAAGTCCTGTTCTTCACCGAGAAAACAATTCTATAGTCTATAGTGTGTATGTCTTGAAATGTTTTGAGACTGCCGCCCAGCAGTTCAGCTGGAGGCAACCCTCGTATATAGTGGACGTGCATTAATTGGACCTTGCTATTTAACTGTTAATTTAACTTGTAGAATCTCCAAAACAACGTGTGCGTCCAACATATGTTCTACATATATATGGTCAATTTGTTCTCTCATGCTCCTACTCCACAAGCACGAGTTGCTGACCAGACCTTGACTTCAGGATTGATGAGGACATATCCACTATGTGGGTTGGTAATCACTTAGATATCAAGCTTGCCTTCATTGTGCTGTTGTGTCTTGGCAGCAGAACGGGAAGGAATACATCGAAACTAATCTATGTTATTCTATTTTCAATGAGTCTCGATGGACAAGACTTGAGCAGGTTGAACACTTGTTGGGCTTGCTGGCACACCCTGTTCATTTCTAGTGGAGGCTCACTGTAGCAATGACATTGTGGTTCTTGCGTAGCAGCGCAGATTCAGCTGGACAAGGAGTGGAACCCCCAAAGGGCAATTTGAGAAATAGGGATTCTGAAATGCATAGTGTGAAAAGATGGATCAGACTTGTGCTACTGTGAGCCTGTGCGGGGAGGCTCACAAAACCACAGTGATGAGGCGAGGATCAGTTGGAGCGTTGTTACCATGAACAGCAGTTTTCCGTGCTACCCTTGAGGCTGCATGCGGTCGCGGTGTTGTTAAGACCAGCCCGTGGTTTCTTTGGAATGAGCAAATCGAGGCTTCATTCTTCACCTGCTACTTCATTGTCTTTATGGTTTCTTAAGCAGCACTGTGTGTCAGACAAGACAGCCGTTTTTGAAAGCTCTATGCTGTGCTTGCATTTCTAAGGATGCCTTTGGCTTTGGCATTTTTGCTCCTTTTGTTCCTGTTCTAGCCAAAACCTTCGGAATGACAGCACGGAACATTGCAGGCGCGGAACAAAAAGTCACACTAACTCCCGCATAAAAGGGGGTTTGATATGAAGGACCATGGTTTACAGTGTACAGTGTACAGTGCTTCGTTTACAGTGTACAGTGTTGCCTAAGGGTAATGCTATGCCAGCTCGCAAGGCCTGCTGACCGCCTTCTCCTTTGCACAGGCTCAAATTGCAATTTGTTTTAGGTTTGTTGTTATATTGTTGGAAGGTATTGGGAAAGCGAGCTAAACTCAGTGGGAATAGTAAGAGTCATCTCAACAGGCAGCGCAGCGCATGTGATGTTTGAGGCGTTTAACACGCCGCTCTTTGGTATTTGTCCGACCGGCTGGGCAGAAGAAGGCCGAGACGGAAGTTTCCCTTGTATGGCTATGCTGCTATGCATTGCTATGTGGTTCTGTTTGTATATATGCAAAGTGCACTCATGACCTGAGTTTAGATGAAAGGTTTTGGTGTTATGTGTGGATTTGTCCAAGCGGATTCTATTCTTGACATGCTATTTGGATTCCGGGTCTTAGACCCTGCAACCTGCATTGGGTTTTTGACCACAGCAGCACACACAAGGCTGATCAGCCAAGCTCTGTCTGCACGGGGTACTTGTACATAGAACTAGAACTTGGAGATCTTGAAGTCTTAGTACTTTCCGGACACATTCAATTCTTGACGTGCAAGTTCGGCAGAGGTGCTCTTGCTTGCTGTTGCTGGCGAAGTCACTCGCAGCAATGGGACCTTGACCCTTGCTGTTGTTCCATCACTGGTTTGAACCAGAGCCACTTTGGAGTTTTGCTACAGTGATCCTATATAATCCCTTTTCTCAGCCAGTCTTTTTCAACTGCGTTGCTGCATAGTCCTGGTAGTACTGAAAGGGAAACATTGAGCCGGCCTTGGCGTTGTGAAACATTGGCTCATGCACACTCTTGAAGCTACAAGTGAGGCCTGCGCGTATGCAACAATGAGCTATGCAAGGACCTAGCATTCAAACATATCAGATCATATCAGCCTTTTTTCCCGAATGCGTATGTTCGCACCGTTCGCAACCGTCCGCAACCGTCCGCAGACGTCCGCAGTAGAGCGCTAAGGCGCTGCCATTGGGGGAAGCTTTTGCAAGTGACTATGCATGGATGTGTCACGTGTTAGGTTGCGACGCGAGTCCATTGTGATTTGCGTGAAAAGGACATGTCGCGCAAGAAGCGTGATGCATTTCGCTGCACAGGCGCAGCGGTTTTGTGAGATCCGCAATTTGCTACGCAGTTCCATTGGGATTAGCGTTTGGAGAGTCGTGTTTTTGGGGTGTTGGATGTGGCCGTGCCATTGGGATTTGCGTTTTCAGGGTGTGGCATCGAAGCTCTGTTTTCGTGACACGTCTCAGCTGAAATGCCGCTTTTGGAATGTGGGAGTGTGCTCAGAACGGGTCGAATTCATTCCAAACGTGTGGTGTGGTGCAAATTTTGTTGAAGCTCACATGAGATGACATTGTTACTTTTCGTGGCAGGCGCAGGACTTTGTGCGGGTTTTGAGGTGTGGAAGTGGGATTTTCGTGGCAGGCGCAGGGAATCGTGAGGTTGCGATGTGTGACGGAGGTGACATTTCGTGACGGGCGCAGTACTTTGCGCGCGTTAGAATCGTTAGACGTGTGGACGCGGAAAGATGCGTGGGCCGGTGCAGGGAATCGGGAGGTGTGAGTTGTGGTAGAGGTGAATGTCGCTGTCACATTGGGATTGGCGTTTGAGCGGGTGTCGTTTGGAGGGACTGGAATCGCGAAACTGCTTGGCAGGGTTGCATGATGTGTATGCTCTGATGGCTGCTGCCGCTGGACTTTTGGAGGAAGTCTCGTACGAAATCCTCGTTTGGCAGACTTTGACATGTGAGTTTTGGAGGAAGCCTCGTACAAAACGCTCGTTTTTTGAGACTTGACGCGTGACTTTTGGAGGAAGTCTCGTACGAAGAGTGTCCTACAAGAGTACCCCACAAGAGTTCCCTACAAGAGTGTCCCAGTGTCCCACAAGAGTGTCCCGTATGAGTGTCCACAAGAGTGTCCCACAAGAGTGTCCCACAAGTGTGTCCACAAGAGTGTCCGACAAGAGTGTCCCATAGAGTGACCCACAAGAGTGTCCTACTAGAGTGTGCAACAAGAGTGTCCCGTAAGAGTGTCCCACAAGAGTGTCCTACAAGAGTGTCCCACAAGAGTGTCGTACAAGAGTGTCCCGTAAGAGTGTCTCACAACAGTGTCCCACAAGAGTGTCCCGCAACCGTGTCCCACAAGAGTGTCTCACAAGAGTTAAGAGTGTCCCACAAGAGTGTCCTATAAGAGTGTCCCACAAGAGTCCCACAAGAGTGCCCTACAAGAGTGTCCTATAAGAGTGTCCCACAAGAGTGTCCCACAAGAGTGTCCTACAAGAGTATCCCACAAGAGTTTCCTACAAGAGTGTCCCATAAGAGTGTCCTACAAGAGTATCCCACAAGAGTTTCCTACAAGAGTGTCCTATAAGAGTGTCCCACAAGAGTGTCCCACAAGAGTGTCCTACAAGAGTGTCCCACAAGAGTATCCCACAAGAGTGTCCCACAGGAGTGTCCCACAAGAGTGTCCCACAAGAGTTTCCTACAAGAGTCCCACAAGAGTCTCCCACAAGAGTCCCTCACAAGAGTGTCCCACAAGAGTGTCCCGTATGACTGTCCCACAAGAGTGTCCCACAAGTGTGTCGCACAAGAGTGTCCGACAAGAGTGTCCCATAATAGTGACCCACAAGAGTGTCCTACAAGAGTGTGCAACAAGAGTGTCCCACAAGAGTGTCCTACAAGAGTGTCCCACAAGAGTTTCCTACAAGAGTGTCCCACAAGAGTGTCCCACAAGAGTATCCCACAAGAGTGTCCTACAGGAGTGTCCCACAAGAGTGTCCCACAGAGTTTCCTACAAGAGTGTCCCACAAGAGTCTCCTACAAGAGTCCCTCACAAGAGTGTCCCACAAGAGTGTCCCGTATGACTGTCCCACAAGAGTGTCCCACAAGTGTGTCGCACAAGAGTGTCCGACAAGAGTGTCCCATAATAGTGACCCACAAGAGTGTCCTACAAGAGTGTGCAACAAGAGTGTCCCGTAAGAGTGTCCCACAAGAGTGCCCCGCACAGTGTTCTACAAGAGTGTCTACAAGAGTGTCCCACATGAGCTTCCTACAAGAGTGTCCCACAAGAGTGTCCCACAAGAGTGTCCCACAAGAGTTTCCTACTAGAGTGTGCCACAAGAGTGCCCCACAAGAGTGTCCCACAAGAGTGTCCCCACAAGAGTGTCCCGTAAGAGTGTCCCACAAGAGTTTCCTACAAGAGTGACCACAAGAGTGTCCCACAAGAGTGTCCTACAAGAGTGTCATTTGGACATATGTAGCTTTTCGAACGTGTTTGCATTCGGGTTCGTGGGCTCCATCTTGTTCAGGTATTGTGACATTGTCATCGGATTACCATATGATTTACTTGGCTTCAGATTTTGGTACCATGGGGTGTGTTCCTGGCGCTCAGTCAGGTGTGTAGGACGTTTTGCACAGTAGGACGTTCTTCGGGCTTCTCATTGGTTATTCTCTTGCTGGGGCCTTCTCTGCAACGAAGCTTGGTTGGCTGATGTAAAGCCATTTGCCTTAGTGCTACAGGTGCATGTCTCTTTCAACGGTTTTGCATCACATGCGATATTGGTTGTTGTCGTAGTGAGATGCACGGCTCCACTTGACAAGGATTGGAGTTTGCAATGCCTACATTGCAGATCTAACCAGCACAGAAGAACGTCCAGTGCGTTTGGCGCATCTGAATGGCAGCAACTCAGAGTGCAATGCTGAAGAGGCTGGGTGTACTACTCTCTTTAGTTGTTTACACAACATGAAAACATCCGACTGACTAAGGTATTGCACTCGGTGTCATGACTGGGCCAGTGGTTGGAGGCCTCATTAGCAATCAAGGCTTTACGGCCGCATGCCGTCCCTTGAATTCAGAAAAAGACTGGCGGGCACTGAACGAATTGAAGGTGGGCATAACGACATAGATGTTATGGATATGACCGGACTAAGCCGGATTCGTGGAGACTCCCAATTTGATTTTGTAGTGTGCTAGAGACAATACAACATGGCATAGACCTGCGTGTTTCTCCCTCTATTGTATCACAATACTGAGAGGAACACAGTTGGCGACAACAAGGTTTCAAGACCAGATCACCCAAGTCCACTTCATTCTTCACAGTATTGAGTATTTGTATGATTGATCCTAGCATGTGGGTTGCGTATTTTCGCATTCATCATCCTAAGGTGTTTGCGCTCTTCTTTCAGCCTCCAACTTTGCCTTCACTTGCTTCTGTCTTGGAGATCCTTCTGCATCTGGCAAAGCTTCTTGATACACCACCAGCCAGGGAACAAGCACTTGTTTCAATTTGTGTTTGCCAATGCAATACTGAAAGAGACCAAGGCTGATGAGAAAAACAGAGGAGAAACCAAAGATTCCAGGCTTGGCTTGGCTTCTGTGCCTTGGCCTCCAGAAGCTCAAACCTGCGATGTGTTTTTGAGCTGGGAAGGTTGCCTCGACCACTGTGAAGTATTAGTTCAGAGCAGTCCTACACCTCAAGACAAATTAGTTCAGGAATCGGCCGACAAAAGATTTGGGCCGAGGGAAGATTTGGGCTAATGGGTGCGACAGGACAGCTAATTGAGACCATATTGAGACCCACTGGAAGCTCGTTGCTGCCTGTGGGCAAGACTGGAAACCCTATGGCTTTACTGTGCATGACCTCATGTTCTCAACACATCCCGCACTATCACTGGAACGTTTGCTTCAGGTGCATTGGTGCGTTCCTGGGAGAGGCACCAGAAACGGCGGGAAGAGCAAGGGTGAAACACATGCAAAGCAAGGAAACCAATGGAGGCAGGAAGAAAGGAAGGAAACAAGAAGGTCCCAAAGAAGTACCAAGAAAAACATGTATAACCTACTGTATTATATATATAATATATTAATATATAACATTATATAAGGTCTCATGTTGTCGGTCAGGTTGGTTGGAACAGGCGGGGTACTTTCATCTGGACGGTTCAGCGATTATTTGCTGTTGATTTTCCATTCGATGCCATTTTTCTAGCTGATCAAGCGAACCCCCCGATTTGTTTTTGGACGTGCCTTTGAGGGCCTGGGAGTTCGCTCAAATGTCTAGGATCCCACCTGCCGCCCTAGCTAGACAGATGGCCAATGCACTTGCTGGGATGACGCAGGATCAGTGGCATCCAGGACTAGGGTCGAAGAAGAGATCCCCACCGCCCGATCTTGAGCTTCCTTCTGCATGTGGATCAGAGAAGAAGGTGGTGGTGGTGGAAGATGATCAGCCAAAGAAAGCCCAGGAGGCCCAGACATCGATCGATGAGCCTTGGGCCGTGGATGATGATGAGGCTCAACCTGCACAAGGTCAAGCGAGCAGGTGAACTGGGGCTCCTCCTCCACCTGCAGCCAAAGCTCGGCCTGCAGCCGCCTGGAATGCAGCTCCAGTGTCAGGCAGCTCGGGGGCTCCTTGATCACTCCAGTGAGACTCCAGCCGCTCGGCGCCTCAGAAAGGAGCAGGAGAACATCTCTCTCTCTCTCTCTCTGTCTCTCTGCGGACAAGCATGCATCTCCAGCAGCCAAAGCCTCCCACGCAAAAAAGCACCCAGCCTGCGGGCAGCGCGCCAAGAGGATGCACGGAAGGCATTACTATTAAGTGAGTTCCCCCCCCTCAGCACGCATCACCTGTCAGGACTTTACCATTGAGTGATTTCCTGAGCAGCAGTGTGAAGGTGGAGCTGACGTGCAGGGTCCTACTGGTGCTGGCCGGAGTGGAAGGACTTTAAGGAGCGGTGGGGGACGTTCGAGGTGAGCTTCGATCAAGGTCCGATGGGGCATCAGAGACGGAAGCCTACGAGGTTGGGGACCAACGTCATCAAGCTCTCGAAGCTGCAGACATCCGAGGCCCTGGAACTGGGGGTGGGGTTGCCTTGGCGGAGGACTTGGAGCGCATCAAGCAGAGCCGCGAATGGTCTGCGTGGGCCCTGGACTCAAGGCCGCATTGGCAGCGGGCATCAGGGGAGACGCTCCAAGACCCAGGATGTCAGGTCAGAATAATTGACCTTTAAGCATGGAAGAAACACCTCATGAATGGGGCGGATGTGTGCCGTGGTCATAAAAAGTTTTGCTGGTGCAGAATGGCCCCAGGAAATCTGGCTCAGCTCCCTTGGGCACAGCAGATTGGAGTGGGTCATTCAGTCCTTTCATGGCCTGGATGGGATTGTGGCTGGAAAGTTGATTGTCAAGTGATTTGTGCTATCGCATCAGGTTCGAGTCTAAGCCCTTAGGTGGAGCGCGCGGACTGAACAGTTGTTTTTATCAGTGTGAGACTGATATGTCTCCAACTGGTGATCTTCCCATGTCTCGTCATTTTCACCGGAGTTCGTGGTGTTGCTTCTGTTCTTTCTCCTCTTGCTGATGTCATTGGAAGCGCTCCACCTGAATCTTCAAGGGTTCTGGACTTTTCGCCTTTTCTAAAGCAGTCAATTCACGAAGCTGTTTTGATCAGACTGCGAGATGCTGGATTTGAGTGCGATGAAGATTTGGCCGGGCTGCTACCAGCTGAGCTCGAATTGACGCTGAAGGGGTTCATAGACGATGAAGAGGCAGGCTGGTACATTGAGCTTGCTCAAGGTGCCAGTCGCAGAGCCAAGCGGCAGCAGTGTGATGTAGAAATGAGCCACTTCCAGCCCCAGCCTGAAGCCAAGAAGAGGCTGAAGCCAGCAGTGATGTCCGCAAAGTTTTGCACTTTTCAGCTTGCCAAGCAGCTACTGTGCCCAATGTACTTAGACCTTGCAGGGGTCAGGCTGAGATGATAGATTCTTGCTGGGCCATTTACCAAGCCTTGGGGTCACGCGGGGGACTTTGGTCTCCTTTGATGGAATCCGACCCCGCTGCTGCGAAGGATGTTTTTTCTAGGAAGCTGCGTGTCTTTGAGGAGAAGAGTTTGGGGAGTCGGTTGAGTTGTTTGCGTAGGTGGAGCCATTTCCTTACCAAACAAGGTCTCTCCCAAGAGTTGCTGTTGTTTCCGTCAGCTAGTGCAGTAAATGCTTTTTTAAGAGATGTCAATGGAGGCGGTCCCACAGCAGCGGCAAGTGTGTTCCAAAAGTTGTTATGGTGGAAGCGGTGTATCGGTTTGCCATTTCCATTGGATGACCCTTTGTTAGGAGTGTGGAACCGACCGTGCGAAAGCCATAGTGTGCGTCAACGACAGCCTTTGTCGATACTAGCTGTCCAGATTTTGTGTGAGTTAGCAGTAGGGGCATACACCAACCTGGCTACCTTTGCTTCGCTGGCACTCTTCCCATTGGCAGGGTGTTTGCGCTTTGCTCACGTGCAGCGGTCCGGAAACGTACGGCTAGACCATGGCATGCTGCGGGCCGTGTGCTGCGAAGGCAAGTCAAGAAAGAGGGGTGTTCGGCCCGCTTTCGAGTGGGGCTGCGCCTTTACATGTGGGGAGTTGGAATGATGCTTTAGGTTTGGGCCGTGAGGACAATCCTTGCTTTACAGCGTGATCAGCCAACGTTGTCTTTTTGTATTCCGGATTTGTCCTTAGCATCAGGAAGATTAGATGAAAACGGCACATGGGGACGCAAACGCATGCCCATTCAAAAGTTTGTCGACCTGCTGCGGTCAGTCTTAACCGGAGCAGGAATGGCCAGCTCTGAGGTGCAGGCGGTGTCAACATATTCACTGCGGCGGTTTTTGCCTTCAGTCGCAGAAGTGGTACGAACGCCGCCTGAAGTAGCCCGTCATCTCGGGAATTGGTCCGAAAGTGTAACTTTGAAGCACCAGAACAGGGAACCAATGCATATGGCAGAGCTGTATGCCCATGATAGGGTTCTGACAGCCGCACGTTCGAAATCCATATTGCTTCAAGTTGTATGCCAGGTTGTGCGGGACACGCCTAAAAATGTAAACATAACACTCCAAACAATAGCCCAAAGTGGCTGGACGTGGCAGAAGGCTTGTCTCGATTTGTCGAAATAGACACTGCGGATGCTGGGCCACCACCAGCCCGTAGAACTTGCAGGCTGTGTGGCCAGCGAGGACAGTGCCAGTTCTGAAGAAACTAGCTGCACCTCTGAATATGATGCTGACTTGGGTTGGTTTCGTTTGGCCAAAGGAGTTGCGCATTTGACCCGTGTAGCCTGCAAAGTAACTCCGACACCATACTGCCGCCAGAATCCGTTTCCTAATGCTATTTCAGAATGGGGATGTGGTATTGCGCCAGATCTCGATGTTTGTTCCAAATGTTTGGCCAGTGCGCCAAGTCACATTGCTCGCGCAGGCCCCATGATTCCTGGTTGAGACCTTATTTTTCTTTGCCACTTTGGGGTTGGCCATTCTCCCCGTGGTGTGCCTCTTTGTGGTGCGTGCCCATTCACGTCCCTCAGTGACACAGCGCACATATGAAAACAGGCTGCGACGTGAAGTTCAGCACTTTCTGTTGCAGTCCTAGGCCTGTCAGTTAGTGGCAATTATTGATATTTCACTGTGGATTGTAGTTTTGGGCATGTTCTTCTTTACTGAAGCGTGTCTCTTCTAGGTTTCCTACACTTCCACAGTTTGTAATTAGTACAGACACGTGTAGACTTCTACATTTGGATACAGATCTTTGTATTTTACATGATATATATGTGTATGTATTGATTTACGAATTTGATATCAGTCCCTTGTTTCGGGTAATTTTGATGAATTTGTTGCTGGAATTGCCTCTCATGAATTGACATGCTGGACCTTGCCATGTTGCAAAGATATGGTCTCCGATGTTCTTTGTCACCTCACAGGGTTGACAACGCAGACATGGCCAGGTTGTTCATGACATGCAAAGCTTCTCCTCAAAGTTTTGGTTCAGAATAGTGTTTCCTGTCAAGTCAGACTGCCAGAGCGGTCCGGCAAAATGCCTGGCCCTATGAGCAAAGATCTGGACGAGTTGACCCAGCTTTTAAAGACGAGCCGGTTGTCGATGCATTGTCCGATCACTTGGCTTAAGCTAGGTATTGAGTCTGTCGCAGATTTTGTTGGGCTGGTGAACAGCCAGGCATATGAGAGTGAGTTGAAGACGTTGATTGTTGACAAGTCAGCTTGTAAGGATGATCTCGTACAGCTGTCTCGACTCCGAAATGCCTGGAGGGAAGCCCAGTTATTAGTTGACAAGTCACGCAAGCGCCGACTTGAAGGAATTGCAGATGACTGTGATGACCCTTTGGATTCCGGCACACAGGAGAACTTGCTCCAATCCTTCCAAGCCATGTATGGCGTCAAGCTCAACATGCACCTCACGCCGTCTGATGCTTTGCTAGGCCGAGTCTATCGAGAGTTTACTCGTAATGCGCCCACCGTCATCCCAGCCAAGAAAATCATGAGCTTGTACAAAGCATCCGCTGGCGCCAGCCGTGAGTCTGTAAGCCTGGGATCAAATATCATGGTGCAAGTCAGTAGTGAGCCGCCAGCCATTAAGACAGTCATTGCATACTATTGGAGCCTGCGTGTGTTGGCAAATGCCTATGCATTGGCTGGTACCCACAAAGTGCAGTCAGTCGCCAGTGCATCCAAACAGGTCACGTTTGCGCCATTAGATGTGAATGTCCAGTATGCTGATTATTGCTTAAGGCAGGTCACGGAGGTCGTGACCAACGCATCTCAGCAGTTGGCTTGGTTGCAAAGCAAGGATGAGAACACCAGGGCTTGCACGGTTGAGTTTATGAGGCAAGGGCAAAGCCAAGCGAAGCGCTCCAGAATGCTTTGACCCGCGCAGAAGTAGCGTGGGTCATGCCTGCCAGTTTGCCAGTTGCAGTTGATAAGTCGCAGCCAGACTCGCCTGAGGGCCGCCTCCGAAAAAAGGAGCGCACTTTGAGGGTCCTCCCATCTGGTCAAATGCCGTGCAAGCGCTATAATGACCAGCGCGGGTGTGCATCCAATGAGAAGCAATGTCCTGACAAGCGAAAGCATTGCTGTGATGTCGTTAAGCCAGATGGCCAAGCCTGTGCTTCCGCTGGCCACACCAGATTGCAGTGTCCACACTTCCGACCTTGACTAGCGGTCGGCGTGTGCAAGTCCTCCGTTTCACACCGCCGTGCGTCTCCAGCCATAGGTTGCGACGCGGACAGGCCACCTTTTGCCAGGTGGGTAGCTCAAGGGGGTTTACCACCGGTACCTTTTGTTGCGTGCCAGGGAGGTCCCATCCTTCTGATTTCGCTGGCAGATGAAATGTGTTGTGCTGCCATGGCTTTGGCCGCCATGGGTTTGCAGTTTTGCTATGTTGCAGTAGGGAACCAGCACCACTCTCAAGCCATTCCAAGCTTGTTGTTTTCCCACACTCTTGTGGTGCCTGATTCTGAGAGTAATTCCTTTGATTTTTGCGATTGCCACATGCATGGAAAGTTGCGCCATTTTGGTTAATTGTTTTGGTTCGGAACGCCAGGTCCACAGGGGCCCCAAGATCAAAACCACTTGCTGTCATGTGTCGAACGTATAGCGTGCAACGCCAATGTGGCTCGCCAGAGCCTAGGTTTGCCATGTCCGGTGCTGGGTATCGTGGAAAGTGCCAGTGTCGATCCGCGATGGGTTGACAGTGTTTCGCCGAATATGGTTCCGCTATTGCCAGGACCCTTCCGCACAGAGGCAGCTGAGTTTGGGCATGTTGATGACCCTAAGTTATGGTCATGCTTTGCTAACCAGCCTTTGCTGCACCCAATGGCACACGTTCAGATGCCAAACGTACGTGTGGAACTTACGCTGCAAGCAGTGGCTCTGAAGTTCCAGGGAAAACAGTGTCCAAAGACAGTGTTTTTTCAGGATGGTTTTGTGAAGTCGAGTAGTAAGCTTTTTGCCCCATTGTTGCAGCACGGGCTGGCGCAGGTTCCAGCTCCCATGTTGCAGAAACAGGGTGCACAGCGGCAAGCAACGCTTGCTGAATTGGCTCACATGTATTGCATCCCTGCGGCGTTGGCTGCAGTTGTGCCACCTTCGATAATACGATCCGCAACTCACTTGCCTTCTTTAGCGATGGTAGTTTGCATCCTTCTGAAGAGCCTTCATTGCGATAAGCAGGTAGTGCCCTTCCCGTGGTATGAGCCTCAAGAAGACAAATTGCGTCAAGTAGTCGCAGGAACCGTCTTCCAGCCAGGTCTGTGCGACAGTTTTCCCGCACGTTGACAGCAGCTGAAGTTGCAGACCGAGCGTTGCACAGGTGCTCCTTGGAAGGCGTCTACTTCTCTCGTAGTGCCAGTGACCTGCGGTCGGCTTTGGCCCGAGTGCCATTGGCAGCTTTGCAGCTGTTTTGGGCCCACGCGCAGTTGATGGGATTGCCTGGTCACGTGCAGGGTCCAGATTGGGCGCAGCAGAAGGCGCCGAGCGCGTCAGCTCTTGCAATAGGAAGTCAAAGAGGCTCTGGGTTGTCGCGATTTGCTCTGTGCCCGCTACATCCGTCTGGACTCTCTAAAGAACAGCACATCGCCGCGTCTGCGCAAGTGGCGTCTCCATTTGCTAGTGCATGTATCTTAGACGAAGATTTGCAGTTTGTTTGCCAATTGTTAGCTACATACGGGCCATATGTTCGGCAATGGCGGCTAGATCAGCTGAAGATCATGCGCAAACTTGCTAAAGTTCTCCAGCCTTGGGAAGCGGAGTGTGCCGGATGCATGCCACCTTCCGTGCAAAGAGTGGCGGCAGCCAAAAAGCCTATGTTCATGCTAGTTTGCAGGTATTCTTTTGAGGTGGCCCGACGAGACCAATGCCTTGCGATACGTGACTGGATATCGCATCGTAGGCGACGTTGAGTGTTCAGGCTTGTTTCGGCCACTGGACGTGGATCGATCCCAGAGCACTGGTACCGACGTTTTGTTCGGGAAGCCCCACAATTTGTGGGCCATGAGACAGCGTGTGAAACCTGGCCAGCATGACGCTGAACTTGCAAGCATGACTCGCCAAGAAATTTTGGATGGATTTGCAGAAGGTGTTTTCACTCAAGATGAGCTCGATGAGCGTTTCGGCGGTTGGTTTGTGGCGGCCCCTTGAACGGTTCATCCACGTTCAAAGTTGTGGCAAATTACGATGCATTGATTCTGGAAAAAAGCCAGGGCACAATGCCGCCAGCCGGGAAAGCGAAACAATTTACACAACTACTGTCGATGTTGTTCCCGTAGTTGTGCGCCGAGCTTGGGAAATGATTTGGCAGTTTTGGGCAGCCGATTCTTCATGTTTGCCCGAATGGTGCGATTTTGTTCTTGGCACCGAAGACATGAAAAATGCTTACCGCCAATGTCCGGTTCATCCACAACATCGCAGCTGCTCCACCATTGCTTTTTGGGACCACGAGGTCAATGACATCCGTTTTGTCGTTTTAAACGGTTTGCCCTTTGGTTTGTCCTCTTCAGTCCTGAACTTCAACCGAAACACCTGCCTTGCTCACCGCAGTAGCCCGTAGGTTCTGTGGATGCGCAGTCGCCCATTTCTTTGATGACTCAGGCATCGTCGATCTTTCTTGTAGCAATGGTTTGGCCCAGGCTATTGTTAGGGAAGTGTATGCCTTGGCTGGTGCCCATTTAGACCCAGCGAAGTCCCAGTCGCCCGCTGGATGTCGTACTTTCCTCGGTTTAAGTGTGAACGTAGCGCTTGCCGCCACGGCCGGTGTTGTTGAAGTGGACCTTAAGCCAGGATTCCGTGAGACCATCAAGGCAGAAATTGAGTCAGTCTTAGAATCTTCTACACTCACATCGGGACAAGCAGCCAAGCTTCGGGGTAAGTTTGGTTGGGCTGCTTCTGGGACATATGGAAAGTGCGGCCGTGGGGGGCAGGCCCCGCTAGTTCAAAGGCAGTATTTTGATCATTCCGATTTCTTGACCAGCAGTTTGCGCGATGCCTTGAACTTCCATTTGCTGCTGGCTACTTTTGTCGGGCCCAAACAGATTGCTGTCTTCAATGAGCCCATGCCGCCCATTCGGATTTACTCCGACGCATCATATGAGCCGGAAGCAGATGTGGTCGCAGGAATCGGGTTTGTTTTGTTGGATGCTGCCAGTAGCCGCCCGCCAATTGGAATGGCTGCTTCTCTAGACCCTGAAGTTTTGCAGTTGTTTCAACAAAGGCATCAGCAAATTACCCCATGTGAAGCGATCCTTAGTGTCATTGTACCCCATAACTTGGGTCCTTACATGGGGGGGCGAGATGTCGTGTGGTATATGGACAACCAAGCAGCATGTCAAATTTTGACCGTAGGTAGCAGTTCCCAATCTGATTTGTGTTTCATTGCTTCATTGGCACATTTGCTTTTCGCAAGACTCAACTGCCGGATTTTTTGGGAGTACATTGCATCTGATGCTAATCCTTCCGACGGTTTGTCGCGAAAGGGTTTATTAGATGAATGGACACAGTTGCAGGGGTGGAGCTTGTCACCGGCACATATTCCAGATCTCCTTCAAGTGGCTGCGGTCTCCTTGTCCGCCGCATTGCAGTTAATTTCGTAGCGTTGGGGATTTCTTCAGTACTTGGGGTATTTGTCCACACCATAGGACCCTTTTGAGCTTTGCCAGGTTCTTTGAGATGCTATGAATTCCAGACCCATTCTGGATCTATCCTTTCTCCTTTGAACCTTGCACAGCTGTGTTGGGCCTTTGGGTTTCCTCCAACGCAACACCTTGCCTGCACTCGGCGTAACAGAGACTTTGAATTTGACAGAGATGAGAAGAAGAAAAAAAGAGAAGGGCAGCAGCGCGATGCTTGTACTGTTTGCGTTGGCCTCAGATCAGCATCCAACATCTCTTGACATTCAGTCCTTTCATGGCCTGGATGGGATTGTGCTGGAAAGTTGATTGTCAAGTGATTTGTGCTATCGCATCAGGTTCGAGTCTAAGCCCTTAGGTGGAGCGCGCGGACTGAACAGTTGTTTTATCCCGGACCCACACCGCCCTGTGGGGTGAGTTGATTCGATCTGTTTTCAGTGCTTGCATCGCGGAGCCCCATTGCTTTGCGCGGTTGCTAACACAGTGGGCATTGCAGAGGGTCTCTGCCGCCCTTCGATCAGTTAGCCGATCTATGCAGGGGTATTTGTCCACACCATAGGACCCTATTGAGCTTTGCCCAGGTTCTTTGAGATGCTATGAATTCCAGACCCATTTCTGGATCTATCCTTTCTCCTTTGAACCTTGCACAGCTGTGTTGGGCCTTTGGGTTTCCTCCAACGCAACACCTTGCCTGCACTCGGCGTAACAGAGACTTTGAATTTGACAGAGATGAGAAGAAGAAAAAAAAGAGAAGGGCAGCAGCGCGATGCTTGTACTGTTTGCGTTGGCCTCAGATCAGCATCCAACATCTCTTGACATGATTATGATCGTGGATGGGCGTGATCTCCGCACGATGGCTGGTCGTTGAGATTCTCACTAATGCCTTGACGTGCGCCGACGTGAAGGTGGATCGCCAGCTCGTTCGAGCGCTGTCAGGAGGTTATCACTGCAACCTCTTCCTGGCGGGGTCAAGGTCACGACCTGTGTTTGGATCGACAGCTCAAGCTCCCACCTGGAAATGCGCGGGTATAGGAGCGATTGCGAGTGTTCCATGCAAGTGTTCCACATCTCGGACGCAATACACTCGATCTTACTAAAGGCAGTATTCGTCACAGCCTTCGTGGTGTCTGCGTTCCAAGGGTGGAGAGTGATAGCTTTAACTTTAACTGGTCTCGTGTGCTGCACGACCCTCCCAAAATTATACTATACGAAAACCAAGGGTTGCGCAAGGCAAATGTGGGTGATTTTTTAGGGTCATTCTACCTCATTCCTCCATGCATTTCCTGCTTTGCTGCTGCTGCTGCTGCTCGGCTCTACCTTTTTCCTCCTCCATCGCCTCAAGTATAGTGGACTTTACATTCATTTACTTTGATAATATGTGTCTATACTAACCCACTTGGTCCCACTTCACTGAAATCTCGATGGTAAGTTGACGCAAGGATTGAGATTTGACCTCAACGACCGCAGGGTGGATAAAGAAACGCTGGCTTTCGACCTCCTCCCCTGGCCTCAAGTTTGGTGCCACAAAGGGACTACAAGGCAACACCAGGTTTGGGCACCGTCACCTCGGGACTCGGAACTCAACGAGTTTCGACCGTTGCCAGCCAATGTCACCGCTCACTTCACTTGCTTGCCTTGCTTACTGCTTGCCTCAAGTACTGTAACAATACAAGTAGATATAAGTAGCAACAACGCTTGATTAATTCCTCTTCTCCGTGGTTGCAGGCTGGGATGGCTGTATCCTGGCAGCAAAGGTGTTGCGACAAAGGTGTTACAACTGTCGATACGTTGGCGGAGTAGCACATGCCCGGCTCAAAGCTCGCCCCGAAACTCACATCCCAAAGCTGTGGCCAAGCCTTCAGCTGACATGTTTAAAGTTTAAAGCGACCCTTCCCAGTGGCCTTTTCTTTCTGCAAAAGTCGGACGGCAAGCGTATTTGTATGATTATTGATGCGCGTGGTACCAACTGTGTGTTGAAGCCACCACCGGGTGTCGACGTACTGGCCTCAGACGGTCTTCCACGTATTTTTGAATTATCTCCCCCATTCAAGGCATGGGAGAGCTGTGCTGCACTCTACATCATGGACAGTTTCTTGGTACAAGCTACGGAATTGTCATATTGATATGTAGCACTGAATCCCTGAGCAACCAAATCTTGTAGAGACAGCATGGGTTGGACTGCAAACAACATGTTCCAGCTTTCAAACCTCGTGACACCGGAAAATTGCAGGAAGGCAAAACTGGTCGGGTTTGTGAGGAAACAACGGAACCACATAGACATTCAGAGCATGGTGCAAGAAATAATCTACGTACTCTTATCAAAAGAGCGAACCCATTGTTGCTGAAAACGATAATTGCAATTAGTATATTGAATTGGCGAGGCTCACAGTTGCTCGTTTTGATTCCAAGTTGCTCCAAGGTTATTTTTGGTTCTATCCTTCACCTGCAACAGCAAGTTCTCAATTCTTTGCTGGCGGCAACTGTATTTATATAATGATGCCAATTTACTGGCTGCTGGCTATTCCACTGCTAGGTGATCGAATTAGGTGGTTGACTAGGAGCAGACATGTTAGTTTTATCGCACACTATAGACCTATATATATAATTGTCGCTGGCTTGTATTTACTAGTCCTTCTTGACCTGTATGTGTTTCTTCAAATAAGAGCGCAGATTGCAGAGCCACAATATCAGTTTTGGAACACTCTTTGTTAAATGTCTTGACTTTGCTTTGAACGTGAAGATTGTGTCTTCTCACTTCTCAAATTGTTGACGGGAAGTCTACCATGAATGAGTCTGCAAGGTATGGCAATGTCTGGTATCATTGTGGTCTTCGTTACAGTTGTGGTATTTCCAACTTGTATGGAGTTGT